>JAQLOL010000020.1:24425420-24435837 GCA_029783665.1 Naso thynnoides
AAACATAGAGCCCTCTGTCTTAAATATCCTGTTTTAAAATCAAATGATCAGAACAGAAATTAAGTGAAAGCCTGTTTTGTTTTGGACCCTGATAATTTAAAGCCAATGCAACAGGCCGTTTAGTCCGTTTAGTCCAGTCATAGCTGTGTTTTAGTTTTAAACACAATTTCCCAGGAAGCCTTGCGAACAGCAAAACAAAGATGGCGACTCAGCTCAGAGCGACTGGACGTGAAATGAATCGTGAAACGAACAACAAGTGAGCTAAAAGGAGCGACGGCTCGCACAGCACTGCAGGAAATTCCCCACTGCGGTGCGAAGACATCCTAACGCGACTGTCCGCGTCGGTAGATAAACGTTCAAAATGCCGTCTCCTAAAGCGAAGAACCCGAGCCGCAGCGGCGGTAGCCCGGTGCTCGGTGGCTCCAACGGTCGCTACGAATTCCTGTCACTAACGAAGCAGCTGAACCGATCACCCCCGCACCTGCAGCGGCAAGGCTCCGACCCGACCACCGCCCGCCTTCGGGCCTCCGAAAGCCCAACTCGACGCCGGGGCTCCAGCTCCTCCACGGGCTCGGCCAGCGGCCAGGGGCTGTCGGAGGAGGACGGCATACGGCTCAACCCCTCCTTCATCCGCGTAGCGCTCAGCTCCCTGCTCGCCATCGACCTGTGGCTGTCCAAGCGGCTGGGGGTGTGCGCCTGCGAGGACTCGTCGTGGGGAAGTATGCGCCCGTTGATGAAGCTGATAGAGATATCGGGACACGGCATCCCCTGGCTGGCCGGTTCCGCCTACTGCCTGTACAAGAGTGAAAGTGCTGCAGGGCAAGAAGTGATGCTCAACCTTCTCATGGGTAAAACAGTGTGCTGTTTGTCTTTCATGGTGTGTTGTCACAAGTTTTTGCTGTGAGAGGAAAGCTGTCCGTGGATCTTACATGGTGCCACTTAGACGGGCTGAGGTGCAGTATGTGTGTCACCGTCCCCCCCGCTCCCCCTCTTCTCATCCGCCTTGAGGGTGGTCCCGCCTCCCATGACGTTCTGTTATGTTCCTGACCTATTTTACCTTCCCTCCATCAGTGCCGCAGATTGTCACCTCCAGAAACCATCTGTTGTTCATGCTGGCTCTAATCCATCTCAGTTCCCCTTCCACAGGTCTAGCTACAGCCTGCATGCTCTCCATCTTGAATGCTTCTGAATCAGCAAGATGTTGCCTTAATACATTGAGTTAATGTTTGCCGACACTTTGTGAAAGTGTCAGAATTTCCAAAAAGATAAAAGTATTAAACCAAGTTATAGGTGTGTAACGATCAGGCAATATTACATGAGAGGGAGTGCTGCGGCCACATCACACCAGTGACGATATTCAGTACAACAGCACGACCTCGAGTGTGATATTGCTTTTATACAACAGTTGTACGAACTTTTTTTTTAGTTGACAGTAACAAGCAAAAACAGATGATTTGTCCAATTTAATCAGTTATTTGGCTCCGCAAGCACAAAAACTTCCACAACTGGACCAGTACAGGACTGTTGTTAACGAAGCAACGCGAACAACAAACATTCCTGCGCACCAGCTTACTTATAAGTTACAGTAGCTCCCACTACTTTACTGTCTTGCTTGCCTCTTCTCTTCGTCCTCCTTTGACGATTTGACAATGTAGAAAAACGTCCATCTTCTTTCTGAAGTTTGTCACAAAGTAAACCCAGCAACTGACAATTAGTGATTAGAACACATGTGAGGCGGAGTTATACACAAAGTTAAAAGTCCCAGTGATGTTGTAATCTGTGTCAGTGCTCATGGAAAGCCTCTTGTCCAATCAAATTGCCTCGTAGGAACTAACTGTTGTAAAATACATTTTAACATCGTAAAAACTTTCTGTCTGAAAACTGAAAAATATTTGCTGACTTAACGCCGGATCCAAAAGCCAAATGGATGTGTTAAATCTGCCATGAGTGTGTTGTGATATTTAAAGAATGAAACGTTTGGAGGCTCCACATTGAGAAGCATCAGACTTTCCAGACAAACTTTCCAGAGGAATCACGGGAGAGTTTGATTGCATCCCACAACCAGAGCTGTACTGTTTTTATGTACTTTGTGACGTTTCTGTGTCAGATGTGACGAAATTTAAAAGGAAGCAATGAGTAAACTAGGGCCCGACCGATATATCGGCTCACCGATATTATCGGCCGATATCGACCTATTGCAGATATATTGGTATATATTGGTATCGGCATATTTGTTCTCCTGTAAGTGCCAATATCAAAACTGTTTTTTAAGCTAAAAAATACTTGGACTAGTCTTGGTGTAATCACGTAATTTGTCCAGCAGAGGTTTGGCGGTGCGATGATGTTTGGAATAAAGTTTGTTAGATATCCTGCCTCCATCACATATCTTTGTCACATGTATTTGATAACCACATTCAAAATATTACTTATAGAATATTGACTGATATATCAGATAACAGAATTTTCTTACTCCCTAATATTGTCACTGGCACCGGCCCCAAAAATCCCATATAGTTTGGGCCCTAGAATGAACATATCTGGCTTTTCATCACATTCATTTGTGCTGGTTTACAATTTGTCATTAGCTGCTGCTGCTGGCCCAACCAAGTTTCTAGGTTTTAAAATCTGGCCCGGTTCTAGACACTTCAAAGTAGAGAGTAAGCGGAGGGATTTACGGTGGGGTTGCCACCTGCTTCCAATGCCTGATGCCACTAAATCCTACTCAGTGGAGCTTTAAGAGTCTTGAAAAAGAAGGCTTTTGAAATGGAATGCAGCTTTTTGATCAAAATGATAACTCAAAAAGAAACAGCAGGCTGCAGTTAAATTTCTAAGCCAGTTATTCACATACATCAGCACTTATTTGACTATCGAGAGGGCCTGCTTATCAGTGATTGATAAAATATACTGCTGCATATCTGTTTTGCTCAAATCCTTTCTCTGGACTTCCAGCAGTGATGCTCGGTGCCACCTGACTGGCGCATACATTTTTTAGCACTGCAGCCCTGGAAGCAACTGTTTTCAAAAACTCTTTCCATTAGCTCAGTGTGATGACTGAAGGAAAAAAAAGTCCACTCGGCCAAAGCGATCAACCCTTTTAAACATAAGCCACACGTACAAGCTGCTTTGTTCCTGCAACTGTGAGACCGATCGATGGACTTTGCGTTTTGACGTTAAACGTTGTAGAGCATGAATCGGTGTCTGTTAGTCAGTCTGGATGCAGCCAGCATCAGACCGTGTAAATCTACAAGGGCGTGACCAATGTGGGATTTTTGGGGCCAATATCGACATTAGGGAGCAAAAAAATTCTGATATCTGGTATATCAGCTGATATCACATAGTATATATAGTATAGACAAAATAGGGCTCGGCAATATGGGCCAAAATATAAATCCCAGATTTTTTCGTACCACATTTGATTTTCGATTTTAATAGATTTCCTTTTTTTTTAACTATAAAAGACTAGTCCAAGTATTTTTCATCTTTCAGTACTGGTGCATATCCGAGAACATAAACACGATTCCCATATATCTGCAATAGGCCAATATGGCTGATAATATCAGCAAACCAATACATCTGTCAGGCTGTATCGGCTGAATCTACTGCACCATAAGTCAGGCAGCCACTTTCACTAGAATCATAATTCTCATGTGAAT
The DNA here is from genome assembly GCA_029783665.1 of Naso thynnoides. Classification (NCBI taxonomy): domain Eukaryota; kingdom Metazoa; phylum Chordata; class Actinopteri; order Acanthuriformes; family Acanthuridae; genus Naso; species Naso thynnoides. Next base: position 24,429,074 of record JAQLOL010000020.1, read on the forward strand.
CGTTTTTTGTCCCGGACATCAGTACTCACTATAGACTGGTTCTGATTTGATTTTATTACTATATGGCAGCCGCTGATTACTCAATAACCCAGCAATCTTAGAGACTTAATTTAGAGGAAAGGGGCACAATGTAATGAAATGATCCCTTGGCCTTTCTATTATTAGTCTTTTAAAGTATTTATATTAAGAGATCTGACAAAAACAACTTTCACTTATGCGTATAAGATATTTTTTTGACAAGCGTGTGTATTTATATGTATCATTTTGCTTTGTTTTGTTTCCTTTTTTCCTTATAGAAACACTTTGCACTTAATTTTTTTATTTTTGCAAATCTCAAGCCTGTGATATAAGATAACTGACATTGTTGATATTGTCACTACCTCTGTATATGTTTGTTGGTGACTAAAGGAAGTAAAAAAAATCATTCATTCATTCTTCGTCCCCTCCAGGCCTGCTGTTGGACATTATCCTGGTTGGCATTGTCAAGGCAGTGGTGCGCCGACGTCGGCCAGCGCACAACCGTATGGACATGTTTGCCACCTTTTCCGTCGACAGCTACTCCTTCCCTTCAGGCCACGCCACTCGTGCCGCCATGTGTGGACGATTCTTACTGGCTCACCTGGTGCTGGCCGCCCCGCTGAGGTTCCTCGTCCTGCTGTGGGTTGGCGTGGTCGGGCTGAGCCGCGTCATGCTGGGTAGACACAATGTGACCGACGTAATGTTTGGCTTCTGGATGGGTTACTGCCAATATAACCTGGTGGAGATGCTGTGGCTCTCCCCTCAAACCCTGCAAGGGCTGCTGGGACAGCCGGTTTAACATGGAGGACTGAGGAAGGAGGAGACATGGCTGTTTAAATCTTGAATTTTTAAGAGCGCCTGCACACCTTTTGTTTTATAGAGTGACATATAAGAGAATTATCTTTTTACAAAAGAAAAGAGAGCTCCATCAAACACAGCAACACTGTTATCAAACGCCTACAGTCCGTCCTCACTTGCCACTAATCTGGACACCTTTGTGAAGTGTGGAACAGGTGTGGCTGAGCTGCACCTACGGTCCAAGAAATGGGTGCCTGTCCAAATACCTGAAATACGTTCAGTGACTACAAGTTCCTACTTGTTCACTGCCTCTGACTGAGGATAATATTGGCCACAGTCATGAGCTCACTTGCTCAGTCTTAAAAATCCTAACATATATTATTTTAGGTTTATGTTCATTTTAGCACCAATTGCAATTCAGTTCTAAACCCTTATGACTTTGGCTGCAAAATGCAGTCAAGTCATTTGAATCAATCTTAATCTATATGTCATAATTTAAAGTACAGTGTATATAATGCACAGATGCTAAGTGTTCATCATAGCACCTTCGACGGATGTGAATCCGTTGTGGTGAAAGTAAAGCCATGAAATGCACCCAGTTTAAAACCTCACTTTTCTGTCTTCTCAAATCTGCTTCAAAAAACGTCTGCTTACTAGAATTCTGCACTGTAAAAATATTCTTTGACATTTTTCGGAAACTTTACCAGAATGTGTAACTACACACGTCATTTCTCATTACGCACGGAGTTAAACATTGGTATGGAGGTGACAGAGGGCGTGTTATGCAACTTGTAGGGTGTGCTGCAAGGGTTCGTGGGTCAGTGGTCAAAGTTAGAAATCAAACGTTTATAACCTACCACATGACGACAATATTTCAGAGGCAGTATACATAGTACAGGGTGACTTTTAGACCCTTACGACACTGTTACGTTCTGTTTCGCACGTTCTCATTCCTCAGCTTGAAGACATGGAAAGTTTGCATGGATAAAGAGAAAATCCTTGACATAATGTCTTGTCTGATTCTAATGTCAGAGATGCGTACAAGTACATCAAAAAAATACTCTGAAATTACAAATACATGCTGATCCAATGTGTTAGAATAAAATACTAAATACTTGCAAAAACAAAAAAGAATTTTATAAAAACGCCTGCAATTATTAATTCCAAAGTAAAATATATTACATTTTAGGGATTTAGTGGCCCTATGTGGGTCTGACCTGAACTCTCTGCACTGAAAAGAAGAGAAAAGGATGAATTCTCTGGTGCGTGACATGCCGGAAGTTTCTGTCAGTCAAAGTGACGTTGAGGGAGCAGCATGTCGAAATGCAGCGAGGGGCTTCAGTGATGAACTAGTTCTCCCAGATGACAGTCGGACCAGCCATGTAGAGGATGTGTTTGAACTTTAGAAGCAACCATTGCAAAGGACAAACAGTGTATGATACAGTAGATAAGCCTCTGAGCTTCGCCCTCTCACATTCACATTACGTTTTAGTACCTGCTCAGCTCTGTTGGAGCCTCGATGGAGCAGGTACCAGCTACTTTTACATGATGGAAAAAAGGCGAGTAGAGTAGATTAGAGTAGAGCTTGGTGGGAGTACCAAATGGGCTTGGGGTCCTGTGCTTGCACAAGACTAATGCATTATGATCGGCTCTTCTGCGGGCGCACATTATGATTGGTTATTGCTTCAAGTACCCAATCAGTTCTGCACATGCGCAAGCTGCTAAACAAACTTTTTTGAAAAACACTTTAAAAAATTACTGTTTCATCTGCTAATAGGGCTGGCATGTTGACACCAAGATAACATCGTTTACGTTGCTAGCACGCTATTCATGTTTAGCATGTAGCATGCTAGCATGATATTTATAATTAGCGCGTTAGCAGGCAACTACAAACATTGTCATTTTAATCAAGAAAGCTTCCGTTCCCTTTAATCGCCGTCGTGAGGTCTTTTGCAGGTTGATGCGTTGCGTCCTCTGTTAGCGCAGGACCCCGAGCCAACGCGACAGGCCAAGCACACGCAGAACTCACACCGGCACCATGTTATGGAAAAGCCCCAAAATGTCAGCGTTACTTGCTAGCAATATGAACGTCAGTTCTAGAGCACATGCATTTGTTAATTTTTGGGTGTGATTCTGTCAGCTTGACTTAGCACACACCACACATAATGACTACATACCTTCATCTTTTGATAAAAAATTATTTTGCACCAAACACCAGAGCAGCTTCTTGCTCCAGTTTAAGACTTACAGAGGAATTAATCTGTAAAGGGATCAACGGCTAAATATTAAGCTGCCGCAGGTTTTCCCACAGTTACTTTTTGATGATGAAGTGAAACTTTGAGCTACTGATCTCGTCTTGAATGGTGATGTTTAGGCACAGACGTGATGCCGTACCTTAGGGTGCATTGGGGTCACATACTATTTCTTCGTAGCATCGTGGTTGATGATTGATCATTATCTGCGCAGTGACCCACTAGCTTAGGGTTTTTTGAGATCCAACATCCTTTGAGTGACGTACGAAAACCTTTTGGGCAAACAGCATGTGAATAGACGTGGTGAACTGATTTGTGCACTGGGTTTGGCTGTCACGTATTTGTGCCAAACTAAAAGAACAAATGTGAAATTTAAGCAATAACTTTGCTTACTTGCAACTAATCGTGAAATCAGAGGACTTTGCAATGATCCACCTTTTTCATGTCCCGTTGTGAGGTTCCTAAAAACTGTATCTGTTGAACAGATTTCCTCATTATTTTTGAGTGATGTTGAGCTGAGCTTCGATTTGAAGAAAAGTACAGAAGTGTTGGCATCTGTCATCGCACACGATCCAATCCTTTACTGCATGCAGGTCTCGTCGCTAAGTGGCCGTGTCAGTTTGCAGGACATGGCCACTCTTTGCTTATGTGGCTCTGTTTTACTCTCTTGACACACACACACACACACACACACACCTTTACACTGCCAGAGAAAAACACTGCAGGTGCATCTAGATATCTGACTGTTGGTATGCTGATATGTGGACCTGTGTATGACATATCAACTAGCGTTGAGGTTTCTTTGACGGAAAGAATGTTTTAGTTTTTGTGTTTTTGTAGTTTCTTTAAATACCGTGCTTTTGACTGTGAAACACTTTATGTGGCTTGTGCCATTTGGTCGAGACCAAAACCAGATATCTGGTACGAACAGGGCTGTGTGCTGGCAAGGATCTGGCGAGGCGAAACGTATCACGATACAATATATTACAATGTATTTTTTTTCCATCTTATTTAAGGAAAACTGTTATGCTATAAACACCAAAATATTCATAAAGTCTGACTTAAAAAAATATTTTTTGTGCAATCCAATTATAGCAAAACTTTTTGTGCAGTAGTGGTCAGGGGCAGGGCTGCACAATTAATCTAAATTTAATCAATATCACAATATGGCCCACTTCAGTTTTCAAATCACATCTAGCCACAGTTATATTAAAAGAAGAAACGTGTGTCAAAAAACATTGTAGTGCTGCAGAGTCGTCCAGGCCCCCTAAGGAAACATCTGCGTTCGGTAGAGATCCCTGCAGTAATCACAACACAATCATTTAAATATCCCTTTTAATGGAATGAGTATAAGGATTTAAAAATTCCGCTTTCCGCTTATATCGCAATTCCTATCGCAATTGGAACATCAGTCCAAATAATCACCATTAGATTTTTTCCGGGGGGCGTTTTTCGGTACGGATGCGCACAGGCACAGAGCGCCGACATCGCTGTGACTGTGGAGGATTCACCTTAAATTCAGGAGACATCAGCATACAAAATCCAAGACTGTATTTTTGATTGTGTATGCTAGAGAACAACTAAAAAATTTTATTACAAGATGAAAAAAAGTGCAGGTCACACTCCTTAGATCCGGTAGCTCAAGCGTGCTCAGGCCCAGTTGGACTGGAGCAATGCGAGTGCTGGGCGGCGGGGGGGAGGGCAGGCGGGATAGTCGCGCTTCAGCGTGGTGCGGGGCAGCTGTGCCAAGCGTGAGAAGGCCTTTACATGCTGTAAACTGCAATAATTGACCGGTGATCTTCCCAGAGCGAGTGATAAAGTGACCAACAAGTGAGGCGGTCGCATCCATCCTTTTCATCTGCGTTACTGCTTTTGCCTACTTACCAAATCTAAAATATGCTGCACAGTGAACTTTGTGACCAAATGTCGCTGATTAGATTATTTCTTGGCATCTTTGTAGCATTTCTTAGACTGTGACAAGAGAAAAGGCAGACAGGAAACAGGAGTCAGGGACAGTACGACGCGCAGAAATGGTCACCCGCTGGAAACTAGGGCTGCAACGACATTTGAATTGTCGATTAATCGATCAATAGAAAATTAATTGTCAACTGTTTTGACAATCGATTTATCAGCCGTTTCAGTCATTTCTCGCTGGTTTAGCCTCTTAAATGTGACAATTTGCTGTTTTACTGTGATTGTTTTTGATCATAAGTCGGCCTCCGCATGTTGGGCTGTTTGGACAAAAGAAGCAAATTGAAGATGTCACGTTGGGCTCAGGGAAATTGAGATGAGCATTTTCCGCACTTTTTGACATATCATGGAATACACGAATAACCGATTAAATGTGAAAATAATCGGCAGATTAATTGATAATAAAAGTAATCGTTAGTTGCAGCCCTACTGAGGACAAACCAGCGAACATGAGATATTTGCCGGAAACCATTCGGTCGCCAAAGTGCTTCGACCAAAAGAGTTTCTTGATTGAATTTTGTTTCAAATGCTGACAGTGAGATCTTGCAGAGGCCAGAGAAAAACATAGCGACAACACTGATTACGTGATTTTGCACATTCCACGTCACCTGTTTACTTCAAGGTTGAGAAACCCCAACAGAAAGAAAAGATGCATTTTGTTTGTTTGTTTCGCAAATGTCACATCCGCTCTTGCACATTGTCCACCATGAAACCAGCTCCAACAGATCAAATTTGCCTGCTAAGTACTATAAATTATACTGTGTGTTTCCTGTATAAACTTTATTCATGTACATATGAATGCCTGTACGGTCATGTGATTGCACTGTGTCATGTTCAGTGAACTTAAATTAGCTGTTCAATATTCTTTGAGGGATTCTTCCTGAATGATTCGATTGTCTTGATTTTTCAATAAATGTTGAACAAATCAGAAAGCGTCTGGTGTCGTGATGCGCGGAGAAAATGATGTATCCGACGGATGCACCGACATGCACAATCGTTACTCAGTTACTCATCTGCGCTCCTCTTAAATTTGATCCACCTGATTTAACTCAGACCCAAATTGAACTTTAGTCAACGTCAGACTCATTGGTTAAACACAGTTTAACTCGATAGCTGTCTTTTTGGGGCGGGTTAAAGAGAAAAAAAAAATCAATCGCCTCTGTCACCACCTCATTATAAAAGTCTGTCCTCAGATGATCCGACGTGACAGGCATCAAAACATCAAAACGTGAGGATCGAGGTAAGGAGAGCTGAAACGCTTGCAGGTCTGTTATCTTTTACTACGGTCACTTTGTGGACAGTTTTGTGTGACGTGTTATATAAATAACTTTTGCACGTATGATTAAACTGCAGCATCAAAGGATCAGAATTGTCAGAATCAGTGCAAAGTAGTTTGTGGTTCCTTGCAGCATGTTTTTCTCACATTGCATCAATAGAATCACAACACTTGAATAATTAAAGTTTGTAAGAGCTTGCGCAGATTTGGCTTTTTTGATTTTAATCAGAGGTGGAAAGTAACTAATTACATTTACTCACGTTACTGTAATGAGTAGTTTTTCTGTACTTGTACTTTTTAAAGTAGTTTTTAAAATCTGTAATTTTACTTTTTACTTCTGTAAAAATCTGTAATCTTACTTTTACTTATGTGAGACATATTGCAATCACTCATGACCCCCAAAAGTAATTTAGTAACTTTTACTCTGAGGACATTTTAGATGAGCTACT
>JAQLOL010000020.1:24442816-24463066 GCA_029783665.1 Naso thynnoides
GGTGCTCATACGTGCACTTTTACTCAGCACTGTATTCTTGAACCAAACTGAATATAAACGTCCACACGCTGCAGTTGAATGTGTGGATGGTATGAGATGAACTGATCACAGGTGACTTGATTTATTAGGCAAACATTGATTATGACTGGAGATGTGCTTTAAGCTGTGCAGTACAAGAACAGTCCTAACTGCAGCCAGTGAGCAGCTCCGCTGGAGCACTCGGGGTTAGGTGCCTTGCTCAAAGGTCCTCAGACCCTCCAGTCACAAGCTCACTTCTCTAATCATTAGGCCACCACTGCCCTCTTTTAAGACTCTACACTGATCACCTCTGATTCATTCTTTAGTGCCAGAAATATCATATATTGTTCTGACACTTCAGCTGTAGATAAAGTAGCAAAGTGAAATGCATTTATGCACTTGGGTCTCTTTCTTGCTACCGTTAGTTTCTCTGAGTAGAGGCCTCTTATAGGCCCACCCGGGTCTCTTGTCTCTCTTTTGCACCTTTCTTTGAAGTTTTCTACTCTGTCTTGTGTGTTTTTAATTGTCCTAAATAAGTATTAAGAAATACAAAAAAATAATCAAATGATAAACTGCCTCTTCAAATTGTGACTCTCCAGGAGAAGCCCGAGCCTGGACGCACCAACATCTATCAGTCGGTGATCATCAACAGCTCCAAAGAGATGATGGCCTTCAGTGACTTTCCTCCTCCAGCCGAGCTCCCCAACAACATGCACCACTCGGAGGTGCTGCAGTATATTCGCCTCTATGCACAGGCCTTCAAACTGCTGCAGCACATACGCTTCCAGGTTAGTCACATCTAGAATATGATTTGGTGAAAATACACTCAGGCAATTTTTCCCTATGGATATTCAATACAGTGTGTGTGTGTGTGTGTGTGTGTGTGTTAGACCACTGTGGTCAGTGTGAGGCAGAGATCAGATTTTCCTGTGACCGGTCAGTGGGAGGTGGAGACAGAGAGCAGAGACGGTCAGAGGGAGACTCGTGTTTTTGATGCTGTTATTGTTTCTACGGGACACTTCACCCAGCCTCACCTGCCACTCAGAGACTTTCCAGGTACCGTTCAGTCATTTTTATACAATTTTTTACACGCTATCTTTTTAATCTGGGCTCATTTTTAGAAGTTGCTCCAAGTTTTGCAAACTCCCTCATTCTTTAGACATGGTGTGGTTTTATTTCCTGTTTAAATTACATTCACCCGTCCCTTGTTGTTGATTAGACTCTGATTGATTGGACGCACCTGTCCAATGCTTTTTAATTGGTGAGGGGTGTGGCTGATTGGGAGCGCACACCTTTTGACCTTGCTCATTGGTTAAAAATTTTAACATTCCTCACCCTAAAAACTTTAATATTTTAAATTTGACCTTCCCGATGTAATTTGATTGGTTAGAAACTTTAACATTTGCTGAAAAACTTTAACATTTCCTGGCCATTGTCTGGACATCACTGACACAGATACACACATGGAAAGTGTAATCCCTATGTCTCGCCAACTCAAATCCGGACATCCGGTCCTCTGGGGGGTGGGACAAAAACCCTCTGAGATCTTATTTAACTTGTAGTATGCTACCCTAATGAGTCATGCAATCTAAAATCATTATTGAAAATAGTAGAACTAGCCGTGTAATTAAGTCAGGAATAGAAACCTGGTTGACTTCTAATGAAATTTAGAGGAATGATGAAAACATGCTTACAATCTTCACAGACACACACACAGAATATTAATCAAAAATGATTCTTCATCTCAGGCATTGAGACCTTTGAAGGCAGATATTTCCACAGCTGGGACTACCGCAACGCTGAGGGTCTGCAGGGGAAACGGGTGGTGGTGATCGGCATCGGGAACTCTGGAGGGGACATTGCTGTGGACATCAGTAGAGTTGCTGAGAAGGTAGCCTGCACAACTTAACTATATTTTGTGCTTTTGTGAATGTGATCCCAAAAATTTAGAGGCTAAAGGCAGAGCCCTCTGTTTGTCAACTTAACCTGCAGGTGTACCTCAGTACCAGGAGCGGAGCCTGGGTTGTGGGACGTGTGGGACCGGGGGGGCTCCCAGCTGACCTTATTGGGACCTCTCGCGTGGATCTGATGATAAATAAGCTCCTCCCATCATGGATCAATAAGATGTTGGAGAAGAAGCTGAACGAAGCTTTTGACCACAAACTGTATGGCCTGAAACCAAAACACGGGTAAAAAGACCCAGAAAACATTTTTATTGTTTTATTTAATGTCTTTTCAAGTTCCTGTTTTTTAAATTCACAACTAAAAAGTCTACATTGGAACTAGCAGTGCTCCAGTTTCAATGCTCATGGCACCGCACAAACAAAAAAGCAAAGTCAGAACCACAACATACCTATGATTTTGTGATTTGTGCAGCCGGTGTTAAGGTTCAGTTTGTCCTGCAGAAGGCAGCAAAGAGGGGTTGTGTCAAACGTTTTGCTGTTTCCTCTGCACAATTAACTGTTAAAAAGCATGAACACAGCAGAAACAAGGCAGGCTTTGCAGACTTCTCCGTGAATTGATGTGCCCATTTTAAAATTTTAGCACTTGTGCACCATTGTTAAGACTTTCATCACATGCAGCATGTTTTGCCTCCCATTAAAAGCTTTGGCCTGATGATGTTGCGACAAAAATCATCACCAGGGTCCAAACTGTTCACGTTGCCAGTTCAGTGCCAAAATAAGGATTTTATGTGTATTAAAGAAATGTAAACTCCATACTGACACAATGTAAATTGCATCTAAATTGGAGGGAACAAACTTACTTTTAACTGCATAGGCGACTGCAGCCTTCGAGCAGTGTTAGGTGAGTCTATGCAGTGGTGTAGTGGTGCCTGGAGGTTGCTGTACTCTTAATTTAGGTCCCTAATTTTTTTTAAAAGTGACCCGACCAGCAAAGAATAAGCGCCCTCTATGGCAGTGATGTAATATACAGAGTCAGAGATTAGTTTAAAGTGACTACCAGGAACTATTAAGTATTTATGAAACAGTATCATGATTCCTTTGGTTCTGTGCAATGACAATAATATAATTATATTCTATGCCTGTGGCTGTTAGTTTGCACCTTAGCATGTAACATTAATGCAAATGGCTGTGTAACATTAGCCTACAGAAAACAGAGGTCATAGGTCTCAGGGGACATTACTGCCATACAACTGGCTTATAACTTATTTCTCAGTCACATATAAAAACATTACCTCATCGCCATTTATTCTGCCGTCTCTCTTTCAGTCACTTCAAAAACAAACGCACATTCTGCCTGCCTGGCACACACTAGCAAAGATCTTTACGACAGTAGGCGCTTGTGTCACTACCGCTTTTGTCCAAAGAGTCAACAAAAATTAAAGTTCCTTGTAGTCACTTTAATTATTTAAGGATATTTTGGGGCTTTGGGGGCTTTTCTTTGATAGGGCAGCTGAAGAGTGGAAAGGAATTTGGCAGGGGGGTTGCATGCAGCAAAGGCTGCCAAAAGAGATTAATTGATTTTTTAATAACAAACATTCAGAATTACACAACCAATTTTTTAATTAATTTAATTAAGTTTTAATTAAATTTTTAAATCTTAAACTACTGTTTGAGTAGTTCACTTCATCTTGTCCATTAATTAGACTCCAAAGGCCACATTTTGTTGTGTTATTATTAGGCGAGAACCAACAGAGAAGTGGGACTTTTTTTTTCCTACTTGGCCTCTGATTGGCCTAAAGCGATATTTATTCCCTAACTAACCAATTGTCACTCCTCGTGTCTGAACCTAACCATCCCAAATCAACGGAGACAATCAGTACAAGAAGAAATTGTGGGAAGAAATTTGGCTTGCAGTGCATTTCCAATGGATGCACGTCAAAGGGGATTTAGAAGTGGGTATACTCTGTATACCTGTGTTACCTTGCACTACGCCACTGAGTCTACTTAACTACTTCAAGTCTGCGCTAGGTGTGTTTTTGCGTCTAATGCATCCGTTATGTGTTGTTGCTGACACAGTCCCGCTGTCTTTTGGGCAGTTTTTTTGCACAGATTCCTGTTGTGAACGACGACCTGCCAGCTCGGATCATCGCAGGTCGCGTTCAGGTGAAACCAAATGTGAAAAAGTTCTCTGGATCCAGTGTGGTTTTTGTCGATGGGAGCATTATAGACAAGGTGTGCAGTACAATCACTACACATGCATCTGACATGCAGTATCACATGTTGTTGCACCCATAGTTGACTTCCTCATTGTTTTCTTACACACACAGTTTAATTCCTAAGGAGTCATGGTTCAAAGTCTTTATCTGTTTATTATGATAGCGAAGTAATTAAATGTTCACGTCCTGCTAATCTTGAAGTTTTATGTGTGTGTCAAACAGGTGGATGTCGTGGTGTTTGCCACAGGGTACAACTACAGCTTCCCCTTCCTGCCCTCGGCTCTGCAGGCGAAATCTGGTTACAGGCTGCGTCTCTATAAGCACGTGTTCCCTCCTGCACTGACACGGCCCACGCTGGCAGTGGTGGGCTTCATCCACGGCTTAGGGGCCATTAACCCTCTGGCTGAGATGCAGGCCCGCTGGGCTACAAGAGTGTTTAAAGGTAAAGTACAACACAGAAACTAAGGAGGACTTCATAACTTCACTTTGTGAAAAGGGTCTGGCCACGCTCCATCGGGGATTCTTTGCAGAATTTGATTCCTAGTAGGTGTGTAATAGGATTTTTTTTTTTTTTAGTAATTTTCAAAGAATACATAAACAGATGTGAACAAACAAACAAACAAACAGGCTCAGACGCACAAAAATTAACTTAGAAAAATAAACAGACATGGGTAAATTAAAATATGCCCCAGAAAAAAAGAGAAAAGATGTAAACATGAATGAAACTACCAGCTATGAAAACTGCTCATTAATGTTATGCTCTGAGTCCCAACCAAAACCACACAAGGATGGCCAGGCCAGGCTCCCATCCCTCCCTGGCCATATTCAGGTAGGTAAGAAATGGGTCCCAAATAGCTGAGAATTTACCAGTCGAATTAGTCCTCATGAACCTGAGTTTTTCCTTCTGTATGACTGAGGTCATATCAGCCCGCCATCTTTGAAAAGAGGGAGGGAAGGTCGACTTCCATTCCAACAAAATAAATCTTTTAGCGACAGTCATCCCAAGCATCAGAGACAGTTGTGAGGCTGTGGATAGGTCTGCTGTAGTTTGTGAGCAGCCGAAGATGGCAATGTCAGCATCCGGGCAGAGAGTACACATGGAGTCAAATATTTTGTCCCAGAATACGGTCAACAGGGGGCAAGACCAGAAAGCATGAGACTATGTGCCCTCCGATGCCTGGCATCTGTCACACTGTGGCGAGACAGACGGGAAAATCCTGTGCAACCTGAGGTTAGAATAACGAAGACGACATACAATCTTAAAGTGAGCGTGTAATTGGATTAAGTGTAAAACTGCCAAAGCTGTCATAACCCAGTTGGCACTGACATTGACTGTATGACGTATGCTGTGTGCCGGCTCTTCGGTGAAACAGGCAGACAAGTGGGAGAGTTAATGTCCGATCTGTTCAATAATCACATAACTGCTGTCAAATTGTGTTATGATTGAGATTCTGACCCACCATGCATCGCAGAGAGAGACAATTAGACATTTTTTGATTGACATAAAATCACATTATCAGTGAGTAGATGCAGCTACAGGCGGCGGCTAAACGCTAACAGCAGAAGCCCCGCCCTCTCCCTTCCCCGAGACAGCGACTCAAACGTAAGTTTTCCACAAGTTGTAAAATAATCACATAAATGTTGTATTGTGTTGTGAGAGTCCTACTAAAGACTCTTATCCTCGCCAACGAGTAGAAATCACAAAAAATGCAGTACATTTCGTGTCCCCAAGGTTGTTATACGTCTGGATGGAACATTCCTTGTATTTCATATTCTGTAGTTTTCAATAACAAGGGGGTTTTTGGTAGCCTGGTAAACCAAAGCCATAGGCCTCCACCGTGATTTAACTACTGTGAACCACTCCCACTAGTCACCGACCGGTCAGGCCAAAAATGTGTCTCTGCAATTCTAAAGACGGGCCTCGTCACCAGACTGACTCTCAATGAAAATCTGAGCTGAGAGGAAGGAGGGCGGAGCCAGGCTGGATTAAATGATGAGTGATGTGTCAATCTCTGCAGCCGATCTTTCATCAGTTCAAAATGTCAAATCTATATAAACAACTCTTGCACAATCTTTAAAATGTAACTGTTTCTGTTTAGTTTAAATTGACCTTTTTCATGCAGGTTTAGCGACACTCCCCTCAGAAGAGACCATGATGAAGGAAGTTGAGAAAGACACGGTCGCTATGCATCAGAGGTGGGAAATAAGATGAACAGTAAAACTGATATTGAGCTGGTGAGACGATCATCGCCCCACTTTTGTGAATACAGTTCAATAATGCTGCAACTAGCAGTTATTTTCATTATTTACTAGGTTTGCCTGCTCAGAACGAAACCCCATCCAGGTGGACTACATCCCTTACCTGGACTCTCTGGCAGAGCAGGTGGGCGTTCGACCGGATATATTACGTCTCTTCCTGAGGGACCCCAGACTGGCGCTGCAGGTTTTGACGGGTCCCTGCACTCCGTATCAGTACCGTCTGACTGGGCCGGGCCAGTGGGCTGGAGCCCGTCAGGCCATCCTCACTCAGTGGGAACGAGTGCTTCAGCCTTTCAGGACCAGAGTGACACCGGAACCAGAGACCGGACCTTCGTGCAGACGGAGCATCGTAGTGATTTTCTCGGGCGCAGCTCTTCTGTGCTGCTTTTTCTACAATAAACCCTTCTCCATTTTTTCTCCTCTGTCAGTCATCAGATCTCCTCAGTGAGCAGCTCAACTGTTTACATTAAACATGTTTATGGAGGCAGCGGCAAGGCAGCGGTACAACCCGTTCTCTTTCTCGAAGAGCATGTCTTTTGACTGTACAAAAACATTTTTTAAATAAACATGCTACCTTTAGACAAGCCTGTGAAATGTTTTGAACAAACTTGTTGGGTTTGTGTCTTTCTCTCTCTCTTTGCTCTGTTCACAACAGCTGGAAGGTCTGTACAAACCACCATATTAAATATATTTTAGCCTTATCAGGCAGTGTTGTTACAATCAGACTTTAGGCTAGTTGTTGGGCTTCGTGCAAGCTGGAGTCAGAAAGCTGAGACAAAAACACACAGCACAGCAGTTTTGATTTGTTTAGACCAGTGGTTCTGGACCTTTTTGGGGCACTGGACCCCCTGCATATTTTTTAAAATTCCGAGGAGTAGTTCTCTTTCTTCTTTGTCCTTTTTTTCTTCTTTAAACATTGATAGTTTTCATCTTCCTCCTAGTGTTTGTGTGTTTGTAAATTAATGTCAAGTGCTATATGCTCAATTTTTCAAGTCTATGAGTTTTCAACAACATGTTCTTGAGAACTTTTAACAATAAAAGCTTTACAAGGAGGTAAATTAGTTTTTTGCAGATAAGCATTAAGCCCTATAGTAAGGATATTTACGATCACATATGACGTTGGACAGCATTATTATGTCAAACGGTGCGGTCCTGAGAGCTGGAGCTCATTTCTGGAGTCACTGTTAGCTGAAAACAACAGAGGTGTATAGGCTTTCAGCCATTCTTTCAAAAAAAACCACAATAAACATTTGTTTTAAAAGAAGAGCAAATCACTGAACGTTCAGTCATGCCCGCAGATGTTCTGACACTAAAATATTAAGTTAAACAACAACATCTGACCCAGAAACGGACGTTTGTTTGTTTCCCGAAGCAGCTGAAAGAGTTTCTGTGTAAGCTGTTGTTTTACTCTTTGTTTAAGGGTCGGAACATTAACGGACACCACAAATCAGTCGGTGAGTTTCTTGTCTTTTAAAATGAGCGTTTTTTTGTGTTTTTCGACGAATTAGCTGAGTGCCCATACACCCCTGTTGTTTGCAGCCATCTTAAGCTACCGGTGACGTCGGCAGTTAGCGCCAGCTCTTTGGACTGCACTGTTCGTCATAATAATGCTGTAGAACATCGTATGTGAATGTAAATATCCTTATTGTAAGGCTTAATGTGCAAAAAAACTGAACTTCTCCTTTAAGACATTGTTGTGTCGGTTCACTAAAACTCTCAAAGGCTCCTAATTAGAGAAGAATATGTGTTGAATTTGTATTAACGGTATAATGCCATAACTTTCAAAAAAGACAGGACCAGATCAAAATGAAGCTTCCTACTAAAATATGACCAATATTCTAAGTATCAAACAGAAGAATTGGAAATAAAGGCCTATTGCCTTTTGCAGTTGAGGTAAATAAAGTTCCCAGTCACTATTTGAGGAACAATGTTTGCCTGCAAAGGCATTATTTCACATGTCCCTTACAACTACACCATAAACCACTAGGGGTCCACGAACCCCTGGGTTAAAACCGCTGTTTTTAGTCAAAATGATTGAAATGCTTAGGAAAATAATAATAATTGCTGATGTCACTGGTTTCTACAGAAGGCAAGAGCAGCTACTACTTTCCTTTTTTATTCTGTTATCTCAAGGTCACACACACAAAAAAAACGTTCCGTTTCACGGGATAACAAGGCTTGTTTCCTTGTGATGACCTGAAACCTGAAAAAAAACCCTGTTGTTTCCTCTTTTCTAATAATTGTTATCAGAGATCTGGAGCGCCACCACGTCCAGCATGTAGCTGGCTCTTGTGGCAGGCTTGCTGAAACTGTCCCATAACGGAGTATCCATTGATCAACACATCAGACTGTACTTACAACAAGGTCTAACGCAGGCAGAAATTGCACTTAGTCTTTCTGTTAGAGATAAAATTCAGATCAGCACTCGTCATTGAAGAAGACGAGCCCGGATGAGGCCTTACAGGCAATCGCACTTCAGTGATGCTGCTGGCAGCGATCTTGACGAGCTGAATCTGTGTGATCAGGAACCACACGCTCGCTTTCCATCACTTGATGAAAGCTCACCTGATAAATTATCCTGTCATCACGGGAAAATGAGTCGTTATCCTTTGATAATGAAATGATTTTCGATGATCTCCAGATAACAGAGCGAAAAGAGGGCCGCTCTCGGCTTCCATAACTTTTCTTTCTCAGAAAATAAACTTTCCTTGTCACGTTAAAAGAAAAACTCAAACTTAAAACAAACTTAACATGTGACAGGTGCTGTATAAATTATATGATTACTGTGACCCTGATAGACGCCATGAAAATAGCTCCAAACCATTAACTTCATCTTAGCGGTCAAACCGAATTTAAAATTGAAAACTTTACAGAGGGATTTTTAACTAGGACTCCTTAGAAAAGAATTCTTTAAAATAAGTTCTGAGCACAACAGAGGGGGAGGCTTCCTCCCACAGGCTGCTCTGCACAAAGACATTATGAACTATTGTTTTTATTTTCTTTATTTTTCAAAAAACATGTTGAGGCTGTCTGCACTTTACTGATGTTACTCCGGTCAGTAATTCACTGCATTTCAACACTGCGGCTAAATGAATTTCATGCAATCTGCAGAACTAAAGGAACCGAAGTGAGCTGAGATATTTTAAAAACCAGCCAAAGGAGGCACAAGAGCAAAGCAAAAAAGTATTTGCATAGTGTTGCACGCTTGCACGACTTGAACACTTCTTGAATTGCAGCCTATATGATGACTTTTAGAAAGTCATGCACTGAAAGCACCACAGCTCCTTCAAATCGCGCTGTGTTCACCTCTATCGTGACCTCTCCTGTATTTCACATTTTCACCATGATTCATGATCATTTATCTTGATATCTAAACACTAGGAAGCCTCTTGACCCTTTGATTAAGTTGACATTATAAAACAGTAAATAAATAAAACACAGGATGACTCAGTAGAAAGTGAGAAACTCTTATAAATGATTAATGGCTGTTACCTGCCATAGCCCCCCCCAAACAGAAAACTGATTGGTTGATTGACAGCAGGATCTTTTTCGTTTATCACGAGGTCAGCAGGGGTCGTGTTTGCTCTCCCCGGGCGTTACGTAACTCTGACGCTGGAGCGATCCAAAGGTTCAGCTAAGGATCCAGATGAATGTAGTCAGCCCCCCTTTAATCCCGCTCCGCCCACTGTTGACTGTTGAGCGTCCTGCACGACCCAAAGTTTTTTTTCCTCACATCGCAAAAAGGTAGGAAAATACCCACGCAGGAACTTGCGACTTTGCAGGGATTTTCAGGAAGTGGCCGCGGCTGCAGGACTGTGAGGTCGCCGCCCGTGAACGTTCGCGTCCGCAAAGGATCAAACTGGTCCGTCAAACTTTCTGCGTTGCGTCGAAACTGTCGCGATACGTAGCAGCCTCTCGTAAACTTTGATGATCGTTAATATTTGTGTGTGTGTGTGTGTGTGTGCGGCTCTGCTGCAAAGTTCAGGGAAATGTTCGCAACAGTTGTTCAACATATACGATTACGTAATGTCCGCTGGCGACATTACACCAAAGGATTACATTATCCAAGTGATAGATCAGAGTAATTATCAATAACTCAATATTCTGAATTACAGGTCACGATAGAGGTGTATATGAGTTATTGATCAGAGGTGTTAGATGTATAAATATTATATATAGGGCTCAGTATTGTGTTTAAACTATGTGATTGGTATTTTGTATTATGGTGATAAGATAAATGGGGATGTAATGGGTGCCACTATTTATTGGATTTATTGCATATAAATTCACATATATGTATATATAGTGTTCAGTGCCTTATGTTTAGTGCAAAATTTTAACCAGATTCAATCACTTTGGTAGTAAGTTCGCCGGACCCAATGAGAGATGACACTTTTGTTTACAGAGGTTTTGCATTTTTTCTTGCGAAATGATTTTACCATATATGCATTATTGTTGTTTCCTTTTCATGTGTCATATGTTGTATTTTTGTGCGAACCTCAGGAGAGTAGCAGTTAACTGCAGATATTGCTTTTTTTCTCCCTTTTCTCCACTGCATGCGTCTTTGTATTTTCGGCAGTGACATTTTTCCAGACTGGCTCGTTGCAGTTGGGGGAAAAAAAACTCTTGTTCAGTGTGGAGCGGTATGCCTGCTTCTCTTGTGTTCTCATTAGTCATGTTCTCGTCTTATAGGACTTCCCTCAAGGCTCAAACATGGTGCGACGCGTTGCAGTAATTGGTGGAGGTGCTTCAGGTCTGACCTGCATCAAGTGCTGCCTGGACGAAGGGCTGGAGCCCGTCTGCTTCGAAAGCAGCGATGACATCGGGGGCCTGTGGAGGTTTAAGGTGGGTCCTCCTGGCTGCAAGATGGACTTTATTTTAGCTATAAAGTGTTTCTAAAAAGTTATAGCGAATATGCCTAATGTGACTGTTATTGCAGGAGAATCCAGAGCCGGACAGGGCCAGCATCTACCACTCTGTCATCATCAACACCTCCAAGGAGATGATGTGCTACAGTGACTTCCCCATCCCTGCAGAATACCCCAACTTCATGCACAACTCCCTCATCATGGACTACTTTCGGAGTTATGCAGACGCCTTCCAGCTCAACAAGTACATACGCCTAAATGTAAGGACGCTTCCATAACTCCCTGCCTACAGTAACATTTGCCTGTGTCTGAAATGTTGCAACATTCTCACCCCAACGTAAAATGTAGGTTAGTTCAACAAAACAGATTGTGAAGTGTATAGGAATCCGATCCTACTCACCTAGTTAACTTTTGCTGTCATTGGTTAACGATTATCACGTTCTGTTTTTCTGTTGTTCAGACCACAGTCTTGTGTGTCAAGGAGAGACCAGACTTTGCTCGTTCAGGCCAGTGGGACGTCGAGACGGAGAACAAGAATGGCCATAAGGAGAAACACGTTTTTGACGGCGTGATGATCTGTATTGGACATCACTGCAATCCCAACATGCCTGCAAATGACTTTCCAGGTACCATCAACATGCCACAATAACCCACAATAAACCTTTGACGCTATATGATGAGCCTGTTTGACTATCTTGTCGCTGTGGTTACATAATGATGCATCATCATCAGAAAGCTGCGCAGCGCAGTCGTATCAGAATATCCTCAAGCTTGACTGAAGATGACCGCTACAAACCCAGATCAAAATCTTCTTGCAGCAAACGTAAAAATACGCTGTGTGCAACAGTAACAAGTTCTGTATTTTTCCAGGCATTGAAACTTTTACGGGGAAGTACTTCCACAGCAGAGACTACAAGACTCCTGAGCAGTGGAGGAATAAAAAGGCCATAGTGGTCGGAATAGGAAACTCTGGAGGAGACGTTGCAGTGGAACTCAGCAGAGTCACTAAGCAGGTTTGGATGAGATGGTTGCATACACTGTGTATAAATATTTTTTAAAAATAATTATAAGGTAAAAAATTACAATAAAGGAAAAAACTGAATCTAGGTTAAAGGTAAACGGAACCACGGAGTCAAAGCTGGGCAGGCATCATCTTGAAATCAAACTAGCTGTAGCATGAGACTCATCATGAAGCAACTCTGCTGCACCTTCCCCTGTTTTTCCTCCGGTGTAGGTAACAGATACCGGATACATTTACCAGGCCTGGCCTTGGAAGATCTTTTGACCAAGTTTACTTCGCACTTCCTTTGTAATGGTTCCTCTCTTGTGGTTGCATGTCCATATAAGTAATCCAAAACTCAAATTCATCCATCAAAATAGCGGAGAAGGTTCATTCGCACTGGCAATGCAGTGCCCCCCCAACCCCCAACAGAACCAGAACCATAGCCGTGACATCACCACTTAGCTTGTCTGAAGATGACTGCATCCTAAGGACGAAAGAGGGAATTACTATCTGGTTTTCTAGCAATACCAAATCAAACAAACAACGTTCATATTGTTCCGTGTTTCATCACCATTTTAAGGCCAGTTTGCGCCAAAGATTCACGACAGCACAAAACGGTTGCAGGGAAAGTTGCAGCGGTGTACACTGGTCGGTTGCAGGGAAAGTTGCAGCGGTGTACACTGGTCGGTCTCAGCTTGATGATGATGGTGTCGCCTGCAACTCAGCATGTCAAGTCTCCAGAGGCCAGTTTTGGAACTTAAGGCACATCACTTGTTTAACCAGCTAGTCAGCTCATAACAGCCTTGTTATATTGCCATTTCAGACCGCCATAATTTCGCCTATGTAACGTCTCGCCTTCAGTATAAACATCCCTGTCACAGGATGGGAGGATGAAATGATCCCACCACTGTACTGCCTAGGGAGGGAGTAACAGAGGTGTTACAGAGGCGAGATGGGATCAATATTAAACGACCAGAGCGCCATCACAGAACAGCATGTGATGTGTGATGGCGGAATGCCGAGATCAATATAAAACTTATACATGCTCACCCCAGTTTTATGCTGTCGTGGGATCAATATAAAAATCCAAAGGTGTGACGATTGCGGGACTTCATCACACCTTTATCCCGGAATCCCAATATTAAAATAGGAACACACACCCTTTAAAACAACCCTTGATTGGCCCAAGAAGTACCCATCACGGTCTGAATACAGAGCCAAGGAGAGGTGCAGAAGTCTAGTGTTCTTTCAGACCAGCTGAATTACAAAATGCTGAATGGTGATGAGGAATTTTTTGCCCAGTGACACCAAAAACAAACTGCCTACCCTAGCTTTAAGTAAAATACTACAGACTATATGCCTTCCGGACGTACAACCACTTATCTTAGGTCTGCCTTATAAATGCTACGTTTACATAATAGTATGATAAAAAAGATTGCTAACGTACCAGCGTATTGACAAACAGCCATGCCTTCTCTCCCCAGCTTTACCTGAGCACTCGGAGGGGAGCCTGGGTCCTGAACCGAGTCGGGAATAACGGGATGCCCATTGATTTGTTTTTTAACCGGATATTCAATCTTCTGCGGGGCACTCTTCCCTTCGGCTTTTTCTGTTCTCTGGGGGAGAACAGACTCAACCAAAGATTTGACCACTCTCTTTACAACCTTAAGCCAAAACACAGGTAGGCTGCTGCATTTGTACTCACTTTTTTACTATTACAATTACACAGTAACACAGTTTGAACAAAAGAGCTGCAGAACTACGAAATGTTTTTGCCCTGGAAAAACATTCTCCTGATCCTTTGCCTTTGTTGCCTCAATGCTTCTCTTCAGACGAAGATATCTGAACCATTGCCAGAGAAGTTGGGACATTTGTTATAAATTACTCATGGAGGTTTTCAAACCGTGAGGTTAAAGAGGAGGTGGATGGAGAGAGATGAAGGGAAATGGTGCATACTGGTTGACCCTTAACTAAGCCATACCCTCCTTAGTAACTGTGAGTTGGGTTACCAACAATGCAAAAATTGAGCGCTGCTATTTCCAGACTCCAGCTATAGACTTAAGCTTAGCTGGCTAGCACTCTTAATAGCTAAGTGACTCAAGTTAGCTAGCTAATAACAAGCAATAACAATGTAACACGGCCTTAATGTTTATCGAAGGGCTGCCGAAGCAGATGTAACAATAGCTATACCTGTTAAACTGTGAGGGTTCGACGGGGAATGTGGACGCCTTAACAGTTTTATCCACATCATAATGTCAGAGAATAACAAACATCACTTTTGAAAATGCCCCAAACTCAGTGTTTAACCACGACAAGCTCAAAATCCACAGATGCAGCCCGAAAATAAAGAAAACTGGAAAAGATTGCATGAGTTTCAATGGAGCACAGCTGTGTCGTTGTAGTTGAACAGACTGACAGATGCTATGCTCTGATTGGCCCTTTTGTGTTAGGGGGCGGGGTTTAGCGAAAGGTCAGTTAAGGTGCTGTTCTAGGCATAACCTTCTTGTAAAGGGCTGGAAGCAGGGTACCTTAATATCCATTATTAGGAACTAAAATTAGGAGGCACCAGGCAGCAAATTCAACCAAAAAGGCGTTTTCATTCACACAAACTGTTTGTTATGTGTTATAACATGTTTTTAAAGTAAACGCCATTTTACAGGCATACATTCATGTTTATCACTCTGCTGGATCAAAATTGAGGGTGTTCTCTGTGTTTAGCGGTTGCCATGGTGAATCACAGTATCAGAGCACCATTGATGGTGGCTTTTTCTGAACTGAACTTATTCTGAACTTCTAAGAACGAAATTCTGAGTTCGTTCTAGGTCATCGAGAAGGGATCTTTTGGGAGAGTTCGGCCAGGGTGACTATATTCAGAAAATGTGTTTGCAGTGATGATGTGTTATCTACTTTGTTTACATGTGCGATAAAGAGTACTAAATTTGCAAACAGGGCTTTTTATATGTTTACACATAAGTAAACAATTTGTCCTTCACCGTGTCAGGGAACATAAGCATCATGATGCTGCAGATGTCAGTTCATTAACCAAAAGAGTCGCAGCTGCCAGCTCTGCAGGCTTCTGATTGGACAATATGGCTTTAAGGTCGGGTTATTTTTCCACCTGTTGGTTTGGCAAGCTTTTAAAAACCCCTCATTGTGTTTTTGCATCTTTATTTCAATAGTGACTCTTTTTAAAAGAGTGCTCGTGT
This sequence comes from Naso thynnoides, assembly GCA_029783665.1. Taxonomy (NCBI): domain Eukaryota; kingdom Metazoa; phylum Chordata; class Actinopteri; order Acanthuriformes; family Acanthuridae; genus Naso; species Naso thynnoides. The sequence continues at coordinate 24,458,291 of JAQLOL010000020.1, forward strand.
AGAGTTTTTCCAAGAACAGTTTTAAAAATTCTGTGTGCACATGTGGACTGGCTCTAATTCAAGAGAGTTCAGAGTTAGAGTCAGAGTTTTTTCAAACTGCTTTCTGGAACACATCCTAGTTAAAGAGTCATACAAGGTAATGATAAACATTTAAGAGTAACTCCATTTTAGATGCACTTAACCAGAGTAAAGGAACATGGGTCTGATAGGAGGCAGAGCAAACAGAACAGTGGTTTTCTCTGCCAAGTTATAAAAGCGCTGATTCATGGCTGATTGGGTTCAGCTGTGTCAAGTTAACTCAAAACAGCACAGGTCTCAATTTCAACAGGCTCATGGCAGCCGTGAAAGATCTCTTACAGATACTTTGAAATCCTTTGCTCCCAACTTTGGCAAAAATCTTGTTCTAGGAGAAGGAACTGTTAAATCTGTGCACACAGACACGATACTCCTAATTTTACATTCATGGTGACATCATTCCCTCTGATGCCACAAATAAAGGCTTGAAAATCATTGGAAAAAAAGTTGATAGTTGTTTGTTCCTTCATTGCTACTTTCCAAATAGAACTGCTAATACATAATCAGACATCTTCTGAATGATGCAAGTTTACCAAAATGTGTATAAATAAGGGTACGACCGATACAGGTACGACATGATCGGCCAATATTGGCTTATTGCAGATATACTGATATCAGTGTATATGTTCTCAGATAAGTGCCAATATTAAAATATTTTCTTAAGGCTGGAAAAAAAATGCTTGGACTAGTCTGTTATTTATGGTAATAGGTGAAGTGTTACAGTTCAGTGCACTGATGTTTGAACCAAAGCTGTTTAATATCCTGCCTTCATTATGTATCTTTGTCTAAGTATTTGATAACCACATTCAAAATATTTTATATAAAATAACAACCGATATATCCGATATCAGAATATTCTTATTCCCTTATAACGGTATCAGCATTGGCCCTAAAAATCCCATATTGGTTGGGCCTTAATACAAATTCTGAAAAACAAACAACAACAAAAAACTAAACATAGTATAGAGGTGTCTGGGTGGTGCTGTTATGTCAGTTAAGTTTTAGGGGCCAAAGTGAAAAAGACAGCAATTACACACTTACTTTGTATTGAGCTGCTATTGTTCTCTCAGATCTTAATAATTCACTAATCTCCCCCTCCAGCTTTTTTTCCAGTGTGAATAGGAAAAAAAAAATCTTAAAGTTTAAAAAAATAATAAAAAATAATAATTTAAATTTTAATTTAAATTTATCTCTTTTAATCGTTTGGATTCTTTGTAATTGTTTGAAGGCATTTTTTCAGCAGTAGATCGACCCTCTAAATTTTGATCGACCAAATGTGCAGACATTCCTCCTCCTAAGTGTACTGTTTACTCATTTTAATGACTTGAGGTCATTTTCTCCTCTCATACACATTAGGATCAACTTTATAACCTCACGGTTTGCATGGCCTGTGACTAAAAATTATGCACCTTTATCGACTTTGTTCGACTTCAGATTGTGCGTTGTTATCTCCTTTGTTTACATAAAGCAGTGTTGTGCAGGCGATAACCTTACTAAGAAAAGTACAGTTACTGTTTCACCACATTGAGGAACAGATGCATCAGAATGTACTACAGAGGTCACTATTTAATCCAGTGGTTTTACAACATAGTTCAGCTGCTGACTTTGCAGGTTTTGGAAACTGACAGGACCTCTGGTTTCTGTTTTTCTGCAGGTAATCAGTGTTTCTCAGGGTCCCGATTAAGCCGTTTCACTGTGAGGCTTGGTTATATCACTGCCCTGGTGGTTTGACATGAACTTCACTGCGCTTCATTGGCATTTTTTGTATTCATTTAGAGAAAGATTTATGTAAAACTCGTGTGACTTGTGTGGACAGAAGTTGGGTTTTTTTTTTTTATTCTAATTTATTTTTTATTTAACCTTTATTTAACCAGGTAAAAACCGGTTGAGATTAAAATCTCTTTTTCAATGGTAACCTGGCCAAGAAGGCAACAGTGTTACAAGTCTGGGTGCACAACAAATTATGTACAAAAAATGAGATACACAAAAGGACAAAAGAGGAAAAACCCTGTTTTACACAAGGCCTTCATTAATATCATGTCTGCCATGACCTTGTTGAGCTCCGGGAGAAACAGTTGGCCACACCTGTGTTATCTATTTAGGACACAGGTGAACTCACTCTGCCCTGAATCGGTGCTCTTATAATTAGGAGGAGTCATTGTTCTGTTTGCTCTGCCACCAAAGCAGAGCTTATGCTTCTTCTTGCTGAGAGCAACTAAAATTGAGTTATTCTTCATTGTTTATCAGTTTCATTTATCACCAGTTTTAATGCTTAACTTGGAACTTTGACTTAAACAACAGAGTTTATTTCGAAAACTTACGCATGATTATTCCAAATGGAATGAGTCAAATAAGAGGAGTGTCAGCACTGACTACACATGAACTCTTTCTGTTCCTGTTAACAAGATGGTTTTTTGAAGTTTCCTTGTCTCAGTTTAGTTTTAGCACTGTCAAATTCTGAGAATGCCTCTTTTAAAGAAGTCTAACTTGTCAAGATTTTCATCTTACTGTTGTCATATTGATGATAACAATTTTGGACTATCATGCATTGTCCATATGCACAAGGGTACTTTTATATGAAAGCAAGAGCATCCATGGTTGCTACTTTTTTCATTCTGTTATCTCTAGATTGTGAAACCATTTTGTATCACAGGACAACAAGGTTCATTTTTGATAACGGAATAAAGTAATGCATTATTGCGCGATACCAAGGCTCATTTTCCTGTGATGACGAGATAATTTATTTGGTGAGCCTTCATCACGAGATCGAAAGTGAGTGTCTGCGTCTGGCTCACGATCACACAATTTGGCCCTTCAAGATCACTGCCACTGTCGGAGAGGATTCATACCTGAGCAGTAAATAAAGGTATAGATGTGTAGTTTTGTTTCTTGAGGAAACAAAGGATCATAAGGAAAACATCTTGTGTGTAATAGTCAAGGATGCTGACCAACTCCCATCTCTGCATCAGCCAGCAGCTGTTCAAAAAAAAGCCTTTATTATTATAATGTCAGAAATACTTGCCTGTTTCTCTGTGTGAAACCCATCAGCGTCTCCACGTTGCCAGTCCTTATCTTTGAAAAAAAAATCATAGCAACGAGGAAACAACCTTTTATCTTGAAAACTTGCTTTTTTAAAAATCCTGTTATTGCAGGAAAAAAGGCCTTGTTGTCCCATGATACTGCATAATTGATTAATTATATCATAATAATGATTAATTCATGATCTTGAGACAACAGAATTAAAAAAGATATTCGCGACCATGGCCACTCATGGCTTCCTTACTTTTAAAAATGCTTTTTCTCTGTGTTTTGACCTTTCGTCCAAACACAAACGGCCTTTTAGGTCACTGTGTTGTCAGGAAAATTCAGCTAGTGTGAAGATATTTAGAAATACTGAACAGTTTTGTCGAGTGGACAGCTTATACACAGTTTTTGGCATGAGACGTCAGATTGAGGGCAGTTACTTTCAACATTTGACATCTGAGGTTGGCTGTTTTCTTTACATGCAGAATATGTGCAATGTTAGACGTGTTAAAAATAATGCTAGTTAGCCTTTGCTAAGAAGATTTTTGACGTGTTTACACATAAATGTAAAGTTTCTCCTTTACTCTGTTGAGGAACAAAGGCATCAGAATGCACTACAAAGGTCCCTGCTGCTACTTCCTGTTGTTATTGTTGTTTGTTGTTGGCTTACCAGAACCATTAAGTTATTAACTTTATTCAAACCTCTGATTAGCCAACATGGCGTTAGGGTCAGGGTCATTTCAACCCGCAACAGCATGTTTTTGCGTTTTCATAAGGACGGATATTTATTTAAAACAGTGCTTGTCTGTAGAGGATTCTCTTTAAACAGAGGAGGAAAAACCCCAGTTTTAAAAAATACCTGTTTGAGTGTGGAATAGATCTCAGTGAGCTCTTTTTCAGCACCACCCTCAGGCCAAAATGTTAGTGTACAGCAAATCTTTAAAGTCGAGCTGAAGTCAAAAATGCATTTTTAACCCTTTTGGACCATGCTCGGCTCTTATTTTAGTCAAATTTGAAAATGTATCACAAAAAAATGGACAAAAAATGAATTATTTTGTATTTTATATGAAAGTCTGCCATTTCTGTCTTTCATGTAAAAAAAAAAAATCTCCTGGGTCCCTGATGTCATCGTTGACTTGGGTCAGTATTGGTTGAATCATTGTTTGAATTCAGCCAGTTATATCAGGCCGATCCAACTGTCAATCATTTTGCGGTTCCTATATATAGAGCATGGGTCATTTGGGATCTCTGTGTGTTTACTATCAGATCATTGAGACAGATAGCGAGAGATAAACAGATATAGTGACAGAGAGATTTACAGAGAGAGTGACAGTGACAGTGATAACGTGAGTGAGATAAGTGACGGAGTGTTAGTTTAGTTAGCTAGTTTAGGCAGCGTTAGTTAGCTTAGCTTTGCTAGCATTGTGTACAGGTGTGTGTTTGGGCCAGACATGTAGGGTCTTAAGCTGAGGTTGACACCTCCCTCCCCGTCTTCCTCCTCCTCCTCCACCTTCTCCTGCTCCCCTAACGGCGAAGATTAGGGAGGCGAGTAGTCCTCCACCACTGAATGGAGGCTAACATCACTGGCATTCATCTCCATGTTCATCTCACTGTCACTACATCCCGCCCACTTGCCAGCAACACTCCAATCAGATTCCTCCAACTTATGTCCCACCC
>JAQLOL010000020.1:24463166-24478527 GCA_029783665.1 Naso thynnoides
GTATGCGTCACTCGAAGTGCCCCGTGCTCCGCCATAGAAAGCCACCGGGCTTGAAAACTACGAAAATGGCCAACCTCGGTCAAGCTGCGACCAACGTAATTTTATCTTTGCCCTAACGTTTGACTAATGTCCATGAAGAGAAAAAGCCTACAATGTAAATCTGCACGTGTATCACTTTAAGTGCCCTCTCGGGTGCCCCTCCAGGGCACCGTGGTTCCCCACCTTAGGTGCCCTTTTTACTGTTTTCACTCCTGCTCCCCAAAACATCCTGAGTCCGCCAGTGTCATCGTCTCTTCTGTTCTTCCTGCATGCGGCTGGGGGAAATTTCGGAGAAGCCCAGGTGGTGCACTTGTTACATACTGCAGGAGCAGATCTGAGGAGGGCTGGCAGAGTGCAAAGTCATAAAGAAAATCTTGTGCATGGCGGAGATAAACGTGATAGCAACAGCTCTTGGAGGGCAAAGTCTAGCCTATATAAATGAATTATCTGTCACAGGTGATTTTCTTTTATCTTGTTTTTAAAAAAAGCAAATGGGCCTGGCGGTGGAGTCCTTGAATATTTCTTTTCGCTGGTGCACTTTGCAGACGGCCCCTGCATAGTCGTTTCACAGCCGGCTGCACATAGCGACCATTGTGATTCGTCTGACTCGAATAACAGTCCGTTTTGGTTCCTTAGAGGCCCGTGTCGTAGCTTGTGGCCTTTCTTACCATCACTGAACGCAGGTGTCTTTGTGTCCAAACAAAGTTTCTCCTATAGGTCATCGATCAGGAGGTCTGTCGATCTTTCCAGCGTGACCGAAGTGCGTCTTTTTTTTTAACGACGTCTCATCTGTGCGTCAATAATCCGGGAATAAATCTCTTTCCAGCTGTAACGGAGTACAGACAGGTGAGTGATTCGCACGTTTGCACCGGAAACACCAATGAATGAATGAAACGACTCGATGTTGTTTTTTTAATGACCTGAAATGAAACAAAAAGGCGGATCACAACTGGACATTTTTCTGTTTGGTTGGTTTTTTTAATAACGGAAAAGACGGTTTTTTTCTTCATCTTTCATCGTTTGTAGTCTAATAAAGGCCAAAAAACAGAAAGCTAAACAAGTCTTATTACTTGTTTTATGTTTATCCTCTTTAGTTTCTTTGGCCTGTTGTGCGCATGTGCAGTCTGCAGCGTGAGTTCACCTCGCGGCTGCACGCCTCGCAGCAGTTTAGAAATTTTAAATGATGACATTTGACATGAGAGCTTAGGACAGGTATCCTGGCATCCACTGTGATTAGAGGAGCCTGTAACGACTAAAATGACTTTTGTTTCACGCTTTCAGGCCGGACAGCGCCATCTGCTGGCCACGGTTGTAAACGTCATCAGGTAACGTCTTCCCAAAACGTTGCAGGTGAATCAATTCTCTCCCTCATCACCACCACCCGGTAGCCTCCTGCTCATCCTCATCTTCATCGTCATCTTCATCATGATCTTGATCACACAGATCCACACTTGAAGAGATGATTTAAATTAGGCCACATATGGTAATTGTCTCTCTGGGAATCATTTAAGTGAGAAAATATTCTGGAAGTGAAGAAATATTACTCATTAGAAAATGCAAACAGACACACAAAGGCATCATAACAGTAAACTTAAAAAAAAAAATTAAAAAAAAACTAATGTGCATTGCGTAGCCGTAACTTTTAAACAATGGAAGCCGATCGATCTTATTGTCCTAACAAAGCACCTCCAGATATTTAAGGTAAAGATGCCTGTATGGTTATAGAGCACTGTGCAGGTTACAAGTCTTCATCATCACTGGTGCAGCAGTTACGTTTAGCACACAGTGAAGCTGCCAGTCTGTGTTGTTTTCTTCTTTACTGAGACAAACAGCAGGTCCTTTTAGTTTAGCTTAGTTTATTTCCGTCCTTTTCAACGTTTGCAATTCGAATACAGAATGACAGAAAATAAATAATCAAGAAACAAAAGAGGATCGAAAAGGTGTAGGCTGAAGCCTTATCTTATTACGCCTACAATACATTTCTATCAGCTCCCTTTACATGTATGCAGAGCAGTAAAGAAAGTAAAAGAACACAAATACATATACTTTGTACGTAGACCTGTTGTTTATCCAAAATCATTGACACTTCACATGTACACTCTTGTACTGAAATCATTTTGTAAATCTTTTGCATGTACGACACTCTTTCATTTCGGCTTCCAAGGCATTCCACAGATTAACTCCATATACTGATTCTTGTTTGGCATTTATTCTGCTTTTGGTTTTTGTGAACATACGGCTCCCTCTCAGTTCATACTCATGAAACAACTTCTGGATACAGTCTGGTAACAAATTATACATCAGCAATGATATTTTAAAAATCAACAAGTTCACTAAATTTGAGCGCTTGAGAATTTATAAATAATTTATTTGTCAGTTCCCGATAATCAGCTCTGTTAATAATTCTGATCGCTCTCTTTTGGAGCAAAAAAAAATGGATTTATGAAGGTTTGATATGTTTTTCCCCGAACTTCCACACAGCAAGTAATATATGGAAGTATGAAAGAATAATACAATAATTGTAATGAATTTATATTTGTTTGTCTTTTGCTTTATGCAATATTGCAATAGACTTTGATATTTAGTTTTTATACAATCAACATGAGGTTTCCAACATAGTTTGTGTTCAACGACAACTCGCAAAAATGTATTCTCATGAACTCTTTCAGTTTCAATATTATCTATCATAATTTATTCCTTCATATTGTTTTTTTAATTCCCAAATATCATGTATTTAGTTTTAATTACATTCACTGACAGTTTAAAGTATCTAATTCTGTTTTCACTGTATCCAGAAGCTGTTCAAGGTTATGAGCAAAACAAATTTGTGTCGTCAGCAAACAAAAACAAAATTAAACAATTCTGATACAATACAAATATCATTTATATACGATATAAACAGTTTTGGACCCAGCACTGACCCTTGTGGAACCCCACATGTAACCCGCAGCAATTCAGACTTGTTATTGTTGTGTTGAACATATTGATGTCTGTTTTCAAGGTAGTTATTGAGCCATTTATTTGCTATTCCTCTTATTCCACATTTTTCTGATTTGTTCATTAAAAGTCTATGGTCAATTATGTCAAATGCTTTTTTCAAGTCTATGAAAACACCAACTGCATATTCCTTATTGTCTATTGCTGTGGATATTTGCTCTACCAGGTATGGGGAAACATCTGAAACTGCCTTAATTTTGAAATAAATAATCAGCGTTATGATTCTTATTTTATTGTAGATGACTGCAAAGAGACGGAAAGTGCAAAGTGGGATTATTTCACTAATCCTGCACCAGGGAAGGTGGTGTTCAACACATGCTGAGAAACTTTCTGTGTTGGAGCAGCAAATACTTAATGCACTTTTTTAATTTTTTTGTTAAGATATTCACGTATGAAGAAACATTAAACATATATTGACAGGGCAGCCTTGTGTTGGGGTTTGTATTACGATACATTTTGACACAAACATTTATTACAATTGATCATCACCCACAAGTATTGATAAACAGCATTCTTGATTCGCTAATAATCTGTATCAGTATCAGCCCTGAAAAAACAGTATCTGTCTATCCTTTTTTTGCACACCGTAACGGGTGCAACAGGTGGGTAGGCGGGGCAGGAGCTCACACACGGCAGGAAGAGAAGCCTAATTCATCATTATTCATGAGATTTACGTTTGATATAGGTCTGCTTAATTGTTCTGTGTGCATATGTATTTTGTATCATTTTTCTTTCGCTTTTTTTGATTGGATGTGGAAGGTGTTTGTGTCCAAGACACAAGCTGTAACCCATTGTCATTAAACAATTGTCAGTAATTGCTTATTATGATCTTTGCCTTTGTGTGAAATTCCAGTTTTATTGATCTGCCAGCACACATACCTAAAGACGGTCGTCGGTCAAAACGTCATATATATTATCAAAGGATTTTTTTTGTGCAAGTGAGAACAGTAGGCGGGCGTCTTTTTCTCCTTTTTATGTCTTCACATCAGGTGACAGATGCTTCAAACTCATCTGTGTCCTCTCTCACAGAGCTGAAACATGGCTCGGCGTGTCGCAGTGGTTGGAGGAGGAAGTGCGGGTCTGGCCTGTATCAAGTGCTGCCTGGATGAGGGGCTGGAGCCCGTCTGCTTTGAAAGCAGTGATGACATCGGTGGTCTGTGGAAGTTTACGGTTTGTCGCACTCTGCGCGATGGAGTTTCAATTATGTCGTTTACATAGCAAGTTATAATGAACATATTCTCTCTTCCTGGGCATTACTGCAGGAGAATCCAGAGCCAGACAGGGCCAGCATCTACCACTCCCTCATCATCAACTCCTCCAAGGAGATGATGGCTTTCAGTGATTTTCCTGTCCCTGCACACTTCCCCAACTACATGCACAACTCCTTCGTCATGGACTACTTTCGAATGTATGCTGACAAGTTCCAGCTCATCAAGCACATACGCTTCGATGTAAGGATGCTTTATGAACTTCCTGATGGTTGGGATCCCTCTTTTTTCCAGGCGAAGGTTGGAGATCATTTAGCTTCGTACTGGCCCTAGTTGGCAAAGCAGTCAGACAAAAAGTGATTTTTCATAAATACACAGAGTTGTAGGTAGAGTGGTAGAGTTGTTCTGATGTTGATACCAGTATCGGAAAATGCCTTCAAAACCTCTGAGTGCTGGTATCGGTATCAGCGAGTACTCCAGTCTATGCAGTATTCAGACACCATTTGATTTATTATGGTACGTTCCACTGAGCAGTACAGTTCTGTATGGTACAGCACGGTACACTTTGGAATGGTACCCCTAGATCTGGATTGTATTTCAACTGCCGACAGTACCCTTTTCTGGTGGTGATACATGCCGGATGGCAATAGCTGCGGCAGCTACGTAAGCATCGCGACATCCTAGCAGCACAACGCAGTGTTTTGCACGAATAAATTCAATAAGGAATAAGAAAGTGACACATTTAACAAAAAGCAGCTGTGGAAGACGTCCAGCAGTTTGTGTGCATTCTTCTTGGGATGTGGCTGTTCATCACAAGAACAAGACGAGCTTTGTTTGAGGAGAGTTTGCAGGCCTCAAGGAAAAATACAGATAAAAAAACTAAGATAGTTTGGGAAGTGATCCTTCGGAATGCAGCTGAGAGAGACCGCTTATTGGCAAGACAAAAGCGATGGTGCAGGAGGGTAGCTACTAAACAGTACCCGACTACTTCCCATTTAGCTTCGTGTTACAGCACGGCTCTAGAAGAATGTGTATGTTTGACAATGTTTTGCTCTGGAAAGTCCATCCACCAGTAAAAAGGTGATGTGTAAGGATTCAGATTTTATGCAAATCGCTCTTGAGCTGATGTCAGCTCAGGAGGCAAATGAAAACCTACTGTTCTAATGGCATGCCCCCTACTGGACAGGAAAAAAGGCAAAAAAAAGGCAAAAGAGGAAAAAAGTTCAAATTGACGGCTGACTAAAGTATATATGTAATAACAAGGAAAAATGGGTTCTCCAGGTGATGGCTCCTTTAGAAAACTGTCATTGAGAATATGCAGAATTTTCACCTCAGTCTCAAAACTGACATGTTGCTAAGCTAACATACAGTCAGTGGATTTCTGCTTCGCTGTTGTTCAGACCAGAGTCTTGCAGGTGAAGCAGAGAGCTGATTTTTCTCGTTCAGGCCAGTGGGACGTCGAGACGCAGGACAAGGACGGTAATAAGGAGAAACACGTCTTTGATGCAGTGATGATCTGCATCGGACATCACTGCAACCCCAGCTTGCCGCTACACGAGTTTCCAGGTACCACAGACACACTTTAAACATCTTTCAGCTTTGTGCTACAAACCATGAAAGGAAATTATATTCTGCAACTTATCCCTTGTGTCCCCCCCCGACCAAGTTTTGGTCAAGGTGTCCGCCAAATCTGGATACATTCCTCCGAGGTTTTTTGCCTCCCTGTTCTGAAAGCATTTTGATGAATACAACAAAGAAAAAAAACACCCTGGAGGAACAGATCAAAAAGCCAAAAATATAATGAAAAAAATAATGAAAAACCTCCAGGAATCCTTAGGAGGGCACTTAAAAATCCATTACTAATATATCTTGGAAGTCTCCATGCAGCAGACGCGTAGTGGAAATGATTAAAGTCTTTGAAGAAATATTAAAGGCTGCTAGGTCATTTAATTTTAAAAAAGTACTGAGTTTGGTCTGACAATCACAAATCTGTCATCTCAGGCATTGACACCTTCAAGGGAAAGTATTTCCACAGCAGAGACTACAAGACTCCTGAGGAGTGGAGGGATAAAAAGGCTGTTGTGGTTGGAATAGGAAACTCTGGAGGAGATATTGCCTGCGAGCTGAGCCGATTCACCAAGCAGGTTGGGCAGTTATTTATGATCATTCGACACAATAAGATTTGGACCTCTCAACCTTACTGCAGTAGTAGCATGATGTTGTTGTACTTTTACATTTTTGCAGTTATATCTAAGCACTCGGAGGGGAGCCTGGGTCCAAAATCGGGTCTCCGACCGAGGTTTTCCCCGAGATATGCTCAACGACAGGATGGTGGTGTTTCTGCGCGGACTCCTTCCGTTTGGGATTCTCTGTAGCATGATGGAAAGACGCGTCAACCAGAGATTTGATCACAGTCTGTACAACTTAAAGCCAAAGCACAGGTAGCTTCAGTTACAGGCATTGTTTCTGTACTGTGAAATGTTTTTATGGCTAACGCGTCACTGAACGGTGTGAATATAAACCTCAGGTTGTTCAGCCAACATCCCACAGTGAATGATGATCTTCCCAACCGCATCCTTTCTGGAACGATACAGGTGAAACCCAACATCCGCAGATTTCAGGGGTCCAGTGTGGAGTTTGATGATGGGAGTGTGGAGGATGTTGACCTGGTGGTAGGTTCACCCACTCACACAAAAAAGCCTGTGCAGTCTTCTGTCCTCTTTTACACTTTGACTTTGGCCAGTCATTGAGATGAGTCCACTGTCTTGCAGGTTTTTGCCACAGGTTACAGTTTTTCCTTTCCATTCCTGTCCTCACACGTGGTCTCAGTGTCACAGAACAAAGCATCTCTGTACAAGAATGTGTTTCCCCCTGAGTTGGAGCGCCCCACTCTGGCCATCATTGGTTTGGTGCAGCCTTTGGGCTCCACTATTCCTGTCTCTGAGATGCAGGCCAGATGGGCCACACGGGTCTTTAAAGGTAATATAGAATCTGTAAAAAATGATTACACAAAAATGCTTTTTTTGAGTATAAGAGGCCAGTTTGCTCACTGTTCTTCTCGATACATACAGGCTGCGTCAAGCTTCCTTCAGTTCCTGCCATGCTACAGGATATTAGATGTAAGCAGGAGACAGTGTCTAAAAGGTAGAAATGTGGATTTTATTCGATTCTACTTGTGTCTTGTGCCTAAAAAGCATCAAATCTTGTTTTCCACAGCATGTTTAGCTTGAATGTCTTTCTCAGGTATATCGACAGTCAGAGACACACCATCCAAATCGACTATATCAGATACATGGACGAGATTGCGGAGCTGATTGGGGTTCGACCCAACTTCTTGTGGCTGCTGCTGACTGATCCCAGGCTGGGACGGCTTGTGATGCTCGGTCCTGGTACCACGTATCAGTATCGTCTCAGAGGGCCAGGGAAGTGGGCCGGGGCCCGTCAAGCCATCCTCACTCAGTGGGACAGAGTGGCTCAGCCCCTGCAGACCAGGCCATCGGATCTGCTGAAACCCAGGAGATCATTCATGTGGCCTCTGATTCTGTCAGCTGCTGCTGTGGGTGTAGCTGCCTGCATTAACAAGGACAAACTACCAGCTTTCCTTCAGGATCCCTCCTCACTGTTGAACAAGATAAAAGGGTACCTGCATCCACAGTGATGCACAGTTAATGTTCATTTCATATCTGATGCAATGATGACTCCTTGACATGTGGCTGACTTGCTGGTAGGAACCAGCAGATCATAATAACTAGCACAAAGAGCCCACGTTGATTTAATGAAGATAAATATAAATACCAAAAATAAAATTATATAGAAGTGTCAAATGCTTCATTAAAGTGTGACTAAACCCCCAGAGTTCTAGCTGAAGTGCCTCAGTCCTGAAATTCCAAAAAATGCATCTAGAATCCTCTGGTTGCCTGGCAACTGGTCTCGGCCAGCACTTGTGGCATCACATCTCATCTCATCAGCGTATTAAAATGCGTCAAAAAATTGCCTTGCAATAGCAGCGTTTCAACTACAAGATGGCAGTCACTGTGCATGTTTATAACAGAATATGGAAAAGTCGGTTAATTTGCTCTAAAATGTCAAGATTGAGACCTGAATCAATCGAAAACACCACTGAATACTTCTTAGCCTCAATTTTCAGCTGGAAAAAGTGGTTTAGGGGTTAAGTTACTCTTTAAGTATAGCGTGATTAAGCAGCAGCATTTCAGTGTAGCTGTTGGTTAATATGTATTGTTTTGTAATAGAAACTAAAGTAGTGGTTTATTTCAAAAGCTTATAGCGCAAAATTTTAAAATGCTCTACCTTCAGCTGTGCGATATTGGCATAAAAACACAGTATTCCCTCTTTTTTCAGTGAAGAATTGGACAAAAGGGGAATAATGAAGTAAAGTACCATAAATCTGTAATTTAGCACAGTGCTTCAAAAACCATCTGGCTAGGCTGTGTAATATACAGTGGACAATGATGCCCCCTAATGGCAGCTTCAGCTGATGCTTGACCTGAAAAACTACATGAAACTTTGTATTGTGAAGTGCCTTGTGCCTGGCTGCATCATGCTGGGATCATGTGATTAAGGATCTCCATCTGGGATCTACTTTGAATTCATGTGGTTGGAGTTGGTTGTTAAAGCGTGTGTGTGTGTGTCTTTGTTTTTCACAATAAACCTGAACAATAAAGACACTGAATGAAAAAATCAACAATAACAACCAGTTACTATGAACCCCACAAAAGACTGTCTATAATTCTCCTTAATGTTTTAATTTCATGTGAGCAAAATCCGGAGAGCAGCAGAGACACGCACTCAGGACATGATCATTGAGTTTACCGTGGGCTTAGCGGTGGAAATATAAAAAAAAAAATCAAGAAAGCAGTGAACTATGCTTATTTAACATTGGATTAAATCAGTTTGTGACCAGTGAGATTGTAAAGCAGGGGTCTTCAACCTTTTTCAGCCAAGGGACCCCTTGATCGATAGAGAAACAGAGCAGGGACCCCCAGATTAAAAAAGACAGAAAAACTGAAAAAGTGTTGAGCTTTAAGATGAGCCAGCTGTCTTTAACCTATTAAATACTCAGTTGTTATCATATTTGTAAAAAGTATCTTATTATTGCCCATCAATATTAGAATTTACTTTTAATTGAGTTTACTCAATATAATATTTGTCCAAATTTTGAAAAATTCCCACATATAGATTATTTTGATTAAAAAATTTGGGGGACCCCCTGCAGCACCTCCACAGACCCCTGAGGGGCCACGGCCCCCTGGTTGAAGACCACTGTTGTAAAGTATTTGCCCAACTGATGTGGGTTGGTTTTGTTTTTTTTGTTTTTTTTTTAGAAAAATCATAAATCAAAATAACTCCTTTTATACATATATTTACAGGTAATAGTTATTTAGTTCAGATTGGGTAAGAGGAAAAACTATTATTTTTCTTGATTTTAAATGTTATGCATTGTTTTAAATAAGAGCACAGAACAACTTTTTAATGTTGGAGATAGATAGATAGATAGATAGATAGATAGATAGATAGATAGATAGATAGATAGATAGATAGATAGATAGATATGTGTGCGAGCACTAATATCCATAAGTGCTGTTAAAAAAACAAAAAATGAAATAAAAATAAAAAGTGATTTATGTTGGTGTTGGACTTTGAATGGACTTCAAACGAACCGCCGCTCGTGCACCACCGGTAGACCCCGGAAGGAGAATCGTCCACGCGTGAGTCCTTAACATTTGGGTTGCCAGGTAATTGAACTCGTGTACGGTATGAATTAGGATGAATGTTATTCAATGGATATTAAGGATTTCAGATTTATTAAAATGCTGTTTTGGCCGCAATATCGTCTGTACGATTGCTTAGGCCGACTTTAACGCGACTGTCCTGTGGGTGCAGCTGCCCACTTTATAGACCGGACTCCTGGTTCCTATGATCAACATTTCTCCAGCCAACACCAGAGTATTTTTCAAGTAAGTGGACCTTTATTTTAATGCTTCAATGTACGTCTACCAAAATCAGTCATTAGATCAAAAAGTAACTGTAACTTTGCAGCTTAATTAGGCTATTTTGTGTCTTACTGGTGAATTTTATCAGCATAATATCGCTACTGTTAATTAGGTCAGTACCTTCTTTTATTTCTTTTTTTTTTTTTTTACCTAGATGCTGTTTAAAAAAAATTAGCGATAAACCGCTTTTCGATAACGTCACTACAAAAATGAAACATCCTCTTTTGGCTTTGTGGTGTTTATACCGTGCATATGTGTGTATTAATGCAGAGCTTTAATGCCGCTACTGTCAGCGGGTAAAAGCTGAACCGCTGTTGAGAAAAGAAAGCTCGGTTTCAGGAGCCGACTCCCCTCTGAGTGAGCAAAGCGGTTGATGGCGACAGATGTGCAACCGAGCACCTGCACAAGGTGTTTTTTGTTTGAGAAGGGGGGATATGAAAGGATAAATCTGGCAACCTCAGTCTGCCATCTTTGATTGTGCGACAGGCCGCGGCGCGAGTGGGGCCTCACTCAACTGGAAAATCGTACTGGCACGAGATAACGGGTGGGGAAAGACGCGGAACCACTTAACTACCGCGTACCGGTTCCCGCAGTAACGGCCGAGCAGAAACAAGCGCAGACTGGCCGCTTATAACCGGCGCTGAGACGTAAAACCAAAGCCGTGCATGTGGAGAGCGGTTTGCTGGCAGCCAGCGAGCAAAGTAGCTAACCATCGTTAGCCGAACTGGGGGTAGCAGGCTAGCCAGCTTTTGTAATCCGCCGGCCAGACACACACATTCATCCACTCCAAACCAGGCCGAAACCGGATTTCAAGTGGAGCCACACAACCGCCGTGAGGACAAAAAAGGCACCGGCGGTGGCAGGTGGGTCAGCATGTCACGCAGGTGGAAAATTTGTAAGTTCTGCCCAGTAACGTTAGCTGGTGTGTTGGTGTTCCCACAGCGCTAGCTGGTTAGCATGCCTTGGCCACTGAAGGGCTGGAAGTGGATGTGATGGCGACTAGTGAGAAGCGAAACTATGCTAAGCGATGTGAGCTGGCGGCCTGCTCTCTGACAGCACCATTCGTCACCCTGGGTGTTAATAAATGTAACGCCGGCTCGATTGTGATGTTGGCCAAACTTGAGCTTTGAGAGGCGTTATTTGAGCGCAGTGTGGTTGAGTTCCGGGCGAAGTGGGCCTCTGCTCCCCGCCGGTAAGAGCCACCCAGCCCACCAGTAGTTTGATTTCGTGGGGAAGGATGGCCTGCCGACTCCTCGATGGCAGAGATGTACAAAAAACAGTAACGTAATAAATTTGGCTGTCATCTCATCTGGAATGGAATAAACGTGCAGGCACTATATTATATGAGTTATTCCTGTTGTCCTTTGTGTTCAGTCTGGTGTACAGTTGAGCACATTGGTTTCCTTCTCAGTCACGATATCCCGCAGATCCAATGAATGTGGTCATATAGGAGCAGATTTTGCTGTGTGAGTTTGCACATTCAGGAGTTTGACAGGGTTGCGTGAGATAAGAGTCCTAATGATTCATGGGCTCTGTTTGTTACAGGGAAACCACCTTGGGGAATCTTAACAGACAACATGGGGATGTTTCTGCAGATACATCCGTGAAATGGAAGTGGGTCTGCATCTGACTAGGTTAAGGCAGGCCGTTCAGACACACATTGATTGGAGTTGTAGTACTTATTGATTGGCTGGTCAGTGAGAGAGCTGCTGCTGAAGATAGCAGTATCCTATGGATTTTGTCTTTAAGTTAAAGATATGTGTATTTTGGATTCCTTTGCAATGTACTGGCCTTAAAATAGATGGATACCAACTTTTGCAGTTAAATTTATAATCATATAATTATACATTGTGCAGTGTGTTTCAGTCGTGTGTGCATCTGGCGTCGAATATAAGCACCGAATGAATGAAAACATAGCCACCCCCTTTTCTTGTGTGCTCAATGAAATTACCCACAACTCCCAAGGGAGACCATCTCAGTGGTATTGATGACGGCCTGCTGTTGGAGAACCAAAATGATCCGAAATGGCTCCAATTCTTATCATTTCCAATGCGTCAGAAACTGTTAGCAGTGGTGATTGTGTGAGCCTCAGGATTATTTGGTTGACGTTACTTGTCTGCTAACAAATGGGGGATTAAATACATCATATCCTCTATTTTAAAGCCCAGGTCGTGTTGCTCAATATCTTAAAATTTATGTCCAGTCCATACCCATGCACACACACATTTAAGGACAAAAAAATGATAACCCGTTCTTATTATTGTAACTTTAGCCATCTGAAAAGATCTTCGGCTACCCTAAAGATGACGAATAATGCTCACGGCGTTAATGTTAGAGAGTTTGGTCCAGAGTTCTTTAGTGAGACAACATTACAGGAGAAACCAATAGGGAGTCGGGACACTGAAATGCAAGCTGCTCTCTCAGCACCCATCATTTAGGCCATCTGTATGACTTATTGTTTGATTTCACCGGTGCATTAGACAGGTCAGTCCCATGACCCACTGTAAGCAAAAGAATAGGATGCATTAAACACCTGCAGGTTCAACTTGATACTGGATCTGAGAGTCATAATGTGCTAATGGGACACCAACTTTCTGTGTTCCCTTGTAGATTTACACCTCCAACAGTGGCTCTGAGGTTTATATTTCTGTGATGCTCTTGGAGTCCTAAGCATGTATGACAGCCTTAACTATGTTAAAGTTACCTGTCTGACATAGTAAACTGTAAAGTGGATTGTTTAATTTACTCACTGCTACCTAGGGCCCGACCATTATGGGATTTTTGTGGCTGATGGCGATGCCACTGATCAGGAGTAAGAAAATTCTGATATCCGATATTTATCAGCTGACATTGTACATTTATAATAACAGCTGAATGTGGTTATCAAGTACTTGTGACAAAGCTATGTAATGAAGGCAGGATATCTTACATTGTGAACTTTATTCCAAACTTCAGTGCACTGAAGAGTAACACTTAACTTTTTAGTTATTAAATGATGAGCCGCAGGCTACGTAATTAGACAATTTTAAATCACAGGTTCAAGCATTTTTTTTTAAAATATCGGTGCATGTTGGTGAACCATTTGCCGGTACTGATACATCTGTGACCACCAAACATCAGCGGATAATATCGGCCAACCAATATATCTGACCTACTGCTAATCATCATCACCAAGAGAGGAAAGCAACTTGACAGGGATATGGTTCGTAAGGCAGAAAGTGCTGCTGTGTTAATTTCATTCAACAGCCAAGATTTGTTAGAGCGATCTTACAGGCACACATGTACGCAAAGTAGTTCTTGCCTTACAAAAACACAAATTTATTCTCATTTTTTTTGGGATTACTACAGGCGAATAGACTTAGCTAAAGGAAGGACTGATGCAGAAATAGTTGCAGGGGTGCAGGGTTACGCTGGAGGTTGGGCTGAGCTGATTGAGGCTAGGGAGCAGGGATGCTTAAATCTCTGTACTTTCCTCGCAATCTCTTGACACAACACTAAAAGCATTTCAGAAGGCGAGTCCAAGGTTCCCCTCAGTGACCGTGTGTCAATACTTGAATGGTGGTGAACGGAGACTGTACAATGCCCCCCCCAACCCCAAACAGGCCTTGAACAGGTAACATAATTTATGGTCTGTGCACGGAGGAAGTGGGGCTGTATTATTAGGGCCAGTTGGCCTCTTATCAGTGTTCCCTCTTAACTCTTTTCCTTACTTCAAACACATCCTCATACGTCCCATATCCCTGAAATATTAGACTTTAGCCATACTCCATTGTGCTCACACATGACTCAGGCTCTCCACACTACTCCTCAGATTGACCTTTTACAAGAAGAGAAACATGACCAGTTCTTAGAGGGGCTTTCCACGATGAAGAATAAGCAGGGTTTTTTGTTTTCTGCTGCGGGGTTTTGTAAAGTTTGGTCCACCCAGCTTGGGATTTTTAAAATGCCCTGATTTGTATCGAACCTGATTGATATAATTGTTGTGTGTTCTGTGGCGTGTGGGAATCCAGACAAACACCCTTTATAGCCGAGAGGGAGCCCGGTCTGCTTTTTAAGCTCGGCCAGCTGCAGCAGTGCAATTTACACAGCACTTCAAAGTGATGAATTGTTTCTACCACATTTAAATCGTTGTGTCTCCCCACTTTCTGTCGAGCATCAGTGCTGCACATGACAAAACCTGATTTTATAATGATGATAAATGGAAGTGTTTCACCTGTCAACTTCTAATGCGCTGTGTCTGCGGACCTGAGATCAGTCTTCTTAGCCACAATTAGAAGTCACACTCAGTCCAGCTTTCATCCGCAGCTTCATTTAGATCATTTATCATTTTATGGATTTTGCTGCACACACAACAACCACATGCACTAGGGACGCTTAAGTGAACAAGTTTGTGACACTGCAGCACTTAAACACAGACGTGCCAGTATTTTTGTCAAAACGTGTGATGCATCGGGCCTAAATGCCTGAGACAAGAAATGCAGTGATTATTAAAATTTATATTTTTCTATTAAGTAATCGTAATCTTGATTATTTTATTTTATCATTTTACGACCGATCTGTCTTTCTGCAGCCTTTTATTTAGCGGAGCTGTCCCCCACCATGACCCGCTGCTGCAGCTGCAGCTTCAGTCTGCAGGCAGCCTTACATGTCGCTTCCAGGAACCTCCATGAATCACAGAATTGAGGCAGAGCAGTCGTAGGACATCAGAGGGAAAACCAGGAGACATTTTCTCAATAAAATATGACTTGATTTTACTAAAACTGCTGTTTTGTGCAATGTATTAATGTGCATCGTTGAGGTTTTGTTTTGTTTTGTTTTTTCACAGCCAAGGGTCGTGGTATGTAATGTTGCTTTAATGCAGATTTTAAGAATTTTATTTTCCTCACGGAAGAAGACTTGCAATTAGGGATGTTGACGACTAGCCGATAAGCTGGCTAGCTGCTTTTTAAGAATTAGTCAAATGTACGTTAACGATTTAACGGTGTATATGACATTTTCCTTGAGCGAACTCATGAGGGCGCTAGTGGTCTATCTGAAATGGTGACTGTGACATTTTACTCCATGTGTGAACAGACGGGCGACGTCACTGTTTTCATTTCCTGTTTG
>JAQLOL010000020.1:24481813-24518257 GCA_029783665.1 Naso thynnoides
GTATGGCCAAACTATTAAACACATAAAACATCATTAATCACTGATTGCTTTCAGTAGCCTAGTGTTCCAGATCAGCAGCTTCCTCACTATAAACAGAGACGGTTAATAGAAAGCGAGACCTCTCACTGAACGTTTATTTTCTGTATCAGTGTCACATGGTTTTTCACCATTGCTCCACCCCTGTAGGAAACAAAAAACAGTCTTGAGTCCATTCATTCTTACGGAAGAAATGTATGTAATCGTAGATTATGACCAATTCTTTCGCCCCATCATCACTAACATACATATTAGAAACATTTTTCACAAGACACACATGTTCTGAACACTCCGAAACAAAAATGGCATTTTTCAGACTCACAAATCAGGAGAAAATTAACTTTGTTTTCAAGAGCTGTCTCTGTCTCAGCAACACACTGTCACGAGAACTGGTGCTTCCTGCCTTGCTTTGCAGCGGACATAAACGGACATTTAAATGGTCTTATAGTGAAACTATGAATTAAAAGTTAAAACTTAGATCAAACAAATATCATGTGACACAAAATCCACCTGCTTTAATCCATTCACACGACGTTATAACACTTCCAGATGAGGCAGAGGGATGGTGGTTCTTAACTGTCTCCATGGGAGGCGTGACTCTGCCCACTTAGGAGACAGGAAGTGTATATACCATTTCACACAATTTGCACAGCGTACAGTTTGGAAAAACCCCAACCCCTAACCCTCTAGTGTTAATAATTGACTATCTTTGCTATAAGTCAAGTCAAAAAAAAAGTTTCTCTTCCTTCTTCCATGTTAGATGTTGGCAGTTGGCGTGAGGGTGGAGGCAGGAATTTGAACACTGCACCCAGCCCGTCTGAAATGGATAATAGGGTTCCGGAGGAGGGAAGTACCGGCCTTGGAACCTCTACACCACCAGGTGAAGCTGATGAGTCTGAGAGAAATGACAGTCAGAGGGAGAAGAGGGATGGCAGGGAGAGGTTGCACCCCTCTTGTCCTCCTCAGCCGAAGCTTAATGGGGGTCAGCAGCCTCCTGCCGGGGTGCCAACTCACTTCGACCCTGCATTCAGGAGCATGATGCCACCCTACGTAAGTCACAGTTTGACATTCTGGATAGACCACGTTTGCATATCAGAGTTACAGTACCTGGTTGTAGTGTTGATTGCTTCTTGACCCAGTGTGATATATATATGTGCTGTGTTTACATTTTAGATGTTCCATGCGTATCCTCAAATGTCTTTTGGACCTGGGCAAGGAAACTTCAGATACTCTGTTCCACAAGATGGAGCCAAGTGAGTTCACAGACTAAACCCTAAATTCATTTTAAAATTTGCATTTTATTTATCAATGCCCAGTCACAAACTCTGGATTTGTCCTTGATAATTAGCAAAAAATTTTTAGGCAAAACCTTGTTTGGAAGATGCTGCAGCTGTTGACTGCATCACCACCTGTCTTTGGGCTATAGATAAAAGATTAGCAATAATTTCTTGTAAGTAAATGAGGCCAGAATGGTAATCCTGCAAAAGAAAAAAAATGGTGTTCTATAATCTGGGGAATATAACTGGATTAAATCAAAGGTTATAAATCTTAGTGTTGTCTTAATTTAGATCTAAGCTTCACTTCCATAGAGTTGAATGGAGAAGATAGTTGAACTGAACCTTTAACTTCACTCTTTTTTTTCTCTGTTGGATGTCAAGGGGTAGTCGTTCAGCACGACCCCAGCAGCCTCCCCCCCAGTCATGGCTGCAGGACCCAGACAGACCCTCTATCGTCAGCGCAACCGAACTGAAAGAGCTGGACAACTTAGACACTGATGCTGATGAGGGCTGGGCAGGTCGGTAGCCATGAATTACCTCTGAACATCAGTGCTTAACTCACCAGTCACTTCCAGAGTTCTTGCCTGTATTTATTCTGTCCCCCCTGTAATCCAGGTGCTCAGATGGAAGTGGACTACACTGAGAAACTGAACTTCAGCGATGATGAGGAGAACCAAGCTGCTAAAGACAAAAGAGAAAATTGGTTAGTATTTTTATTTTAACTTGCATCGCTTCTGCGGTTCAGTGGTTAAAAAAACCCCACAAGTTTCTCAGTAGTCAGTAAAGGAAATGTAGTGTCCATTTCCATTACTGACTACTAAAAAACAAATTCTGGCATTTTGAAAACTTAAAGGTAGAGTCAGTAGCATTCGTTCATTGCCGTTTGTAAACACAACATTCAAATTAGTCCCCTCCTCCCGGCTCAACGCACCAGAAGTATCGTAACGTAGCGTGTACTACATGTCCTGCTATACCGCTTACCTAACGTTACACAGCAAGCTGCATAGGAATATCATATTTGTTTAACGGAGAAGTCGATGATTTAGCAAGCTAACAACTTAATCGCCAGTGTTTAGCACCTACCTGTCCATCACAAAGTAGCCCAACTCTGCATCGCTCTTCCCTGCTTCTCTTTCAGTGCTCCAAAACAGCTGAAAGCCAAACCGAGACTCACTCTCACTCTGGAACAAGTTTTATCCGCTTGCTCACAAGGGCTATATTTCCTTTTCTTTGCGCCATGTTCACATTTGTAACTTTATCCAGTCTGGACGGCATCCAGTAGCTGTGCTCCGCAGTGCTCTCAACCTCACCTGCGGGCTGTCATTGGCTGGGCGAAATGCACCCCCTTCCAACCCAGTCTCGTCCTGAGCAGGTCCTGAGCACGCCAAAACATCAAAATACAGGCAGAGGGTGGTGTGTCTCCATGCACAGTCACCAACACACATATGCAGAGGCCCAGAAATGATGATTTGATGATTTGTTTATGTCTGTGTTTTATTTTTTAGTAAAATCATACTGACTCCACCTTTTAAGATATAAAATCATCTGTTTGTTTTATCAAATTATGAAATGAAAATCCAGTGTTCACTCAGATTTTTCCTGAACCTTCTATCCTAAACAAATATAAGTTTTTGCAATCACACATAAATGAACAGACTTATCAAAATAATTTTGGGTCCTGTGAGAGCATTTGTGTTGGGGTTGAGATGTCCTTAGATTAAAGTAAGTGGCTTAGAAGAGCCAGCTTAATGGGATCATTTTTTTTAAATTTCCATTTTAACTATATTGTACTGTTTTTCAGGGAGTGGATGGGTAAAGTGGAGCGTATGAGGTCTCGGCCATCAGATGGTCAGGAGGGCTGGAAGGAGGGATCTGAGGACCGTGGAAGCAGCAAAACTTCATGGGCTGACACTGTAGATCCTAGATCGCCATCACCTGGCAGTATAGGGCAGTACAATAAGTCAGCTGCTCCACAGGACTATCAGGTAAAGCTAGATATGGATTTTTTGTCTCCCATCATGTGTGCACTGTAGGGCTGACCCAAATGCTTCGAAGCTTCATCACTGCCTCGGCAAATCGACAGCAAAATTAATATTCATCTGAATGTTTTTTCCCTCTCAGTTAAAAATGATATGCAATGACTAACTTAGACCACGGGGTGGCATTGAAGTATAGTCCAGAATTATGGTCGACAAAACGTGACTTGTAAATGGCAGAAGGAGAAAAAAGTTTTATAGTGAAAAGGGAGAGATAAACATCACCGTGTGTTTAATCATGCAGTTTTTCAGTAACCATTTAAGTGATGAAATGCGAAGCTCCGGATATTTTTTTTTGTATAAGTTACAGTTAAGTCTCCACATTTCTTGGTACCAAAACTTGGGACAGAAGACTATTATCAGATGATAGCAATAGCTGTAGCTAACATCCAAGCTAAGGAAGTAATGTTACCGTTACCCAGGCACCGCATAAAATGACTGAATGTTTACAAAGATGGAAACAAGGACGTAATGTAATGTTAGAGTTATGAACGTCACACAAAGCTGCTGTGATTAATTGAAGAGAAACTATCCAAGGACACCATGAGTTGTGAGCATTTGTAAGAGCTGCTGTCCATGTTAGAAGCTAAGAAAGAAAATCTCCTGAAGTCAATGTTACTAAAGGAAATTAAAGAGCAGGCCCCTATGGCAACGGACATTGTAATACAGTGAACAATCGTGCCAACTTTGTATTACCTCTGGAAAGCCTGTGCAACAAGGATGATTGACAGAAAGAAAGCAACAGCGGGTGAGCAGAGCTTGCATCGGCTTAGTGATGTGAGTACAAATTCAGGCAGACTAACATGTTAACAGTAAAAGACGTGGTGAGCCTCACCCCCTGGTCGCAACGAATATTTGATTATGATCGATCAATTGTCATAGAGGTTTCAAAGCCCAAAAAAAGCTATTTGGGACAGCCCTAGTGCGCTGTTTATTTCAGCAGCAGGCCATACTAATTTTTCCCTTTTTTGAAAAAAAAAATCTTTTTTTTTTTTTCTTTTTTTTTTTTTTTTTAGGGTGGCAGTCGGCCTGTTGGTAGCGGTGGTCTGCGTGGGAGCAAACCGCAGGCTGCAGCGGCACCTGGTGCAGAGGAGGACTCTGAGGCCTGGCGACAGAAGCGCAAGAAACCTGCAGAAGTTTCTGAAGCTGTAGAACGGGCAAGACGAAGGAGAGAGGAGGAGGAACGGCGCATGGAGGAACAGCGGCTTGCTGCTTGTGCTGAAAAACTTAAACGCCTCAATGAAAAACACCGACAGGTAGCTGAGAGCAAATCTGCCCCTGCTCAAACGACAAATAATGACGCAGGAGCTGCTTATGAGGAAGCCCCTTTATCAGCTCCTGCTCCTGTATCCAGTCCTGTACCTTCAGTCCCAGCTTCACAATCACAGCCCCCAGTTATGCCAGCTCCTCTACCTGAAAGGGTAGATCGAGATGGAGAGAGGATAGAGCGAGAACGAGAGAGAGTAGAACCAAGTGTAGAGGAGGAGGTTCACTTGCCTCGTCAGCCCAGCCCCCCTACCCAGATACCTGTTACCGTAGCTCCGGAGCCTACGAGTGAAGGAGAAAGCTCCTTGGTTGAAGTTGGCCCTCTAATGGAGGAGAACCGGACTGAAAGGACATCAGTGCCAATACGTGACTATTTCAACATTGAGGACAACAGAGGTGAGCTATTTAATAGCCTTTTTGCAAAGTTGAATGTCAACGATCATTGTAAAGTAGCAACTGACTGCCATTCTTTCAGACGTGGGTGCCACTAGATACAAGTGATTTTGTTTTCCTGCAGTGGATGAGCCCCACCTGTCTCTGCCTCACATGGACACCCCCAGTGGGGAGGAAGTCCCTGCGGCACCACCACAGCTGGAAGGAGAAGCAGCAGCTGCTATGCGTCCCTCTCTTACTTCAGGCTATTCCAAACAATTTCAGAAGTCTTTGCCACCTCGTTTCCTCAGACAGCAAGTAAGGGTGTTGACATCTGGCTTCTTGACTGAATAATAGCTGAGATGTTGCTGGTTAAATTAAATGAAGTGTGTGTCAGGTACAAGTTGACGAGTTCCTAAGCTGTCAACCAAAAGGGGTCTTGATAATAAATAATTGTTTCATCCTACATGCAGAGGTAATTTACACTGAGCAAGTTTTTGCATCAGACCATAAACTTTTGTCGCAGTTTGCAGTTTTTTTTTAACACGACAACAGTCGGCTGGTGCCCTTGAAAACACAAACTTTGAAACTAGGATCCCGAGTGCAATCTATTGAAAACACAACATTCTTTCCAGCTGTATAAACTGGCAAAATGGAAAGCTTATGAAAAGGGTAACAAAACCAATGCTAATGCTAGCACAAGTCAATACATTCCACAATAGCAACTACCAAACTTGATTTAACACTCCACAGTGAGGCGAGTATGACGACGAGTTTGTATCATAGTTTTAGAAGTCAAACTATGGCTGATTTCTTTAATTTGTGACTGCTTAGGGCAGCAGCAACAGGAGGTTAATAACTCCAGCAGCTCCTATGGTATGTCATTACCTAGTCACACTGCAAACTACCAGCCTGGCATGCATACTACAGTGCTTTTGGTTGTTAGGTTAGGGTAAATATAGATTTTTTTTTTTTTAAATGCAAAGGAAAGAGTTTTTAGTAGGGCTGCTCTCATCTGAACGTGGCCTTATATTACAAAAGTAAGCAGAGAAAATAACATTTACATCAATACTGCAATACAAAATGAGGACATATGGGCAAGGGTGCTGTCCATTTTTACAAACACTTGCATTGTCAAAACAAAATAAAACAGCTGCTTACAATATAGTGTATATACTAATTATTACATTATCAAAAGCTAATTATGTTTTTGTTCCTCTGCTTTCTTTGTCACCCTTCTCATTGATCTTGTAGGAGCAGATGAAGCAGCAACAATGGCAACAACAACAGCAGCAGCAGAGTGGGGGCTCCGTGTCCCCATCAGGTGGTGGAGTCCCAGCTACTCCACAGCAACAGCAGCACCGCTCCATGTATCAACCCATGGGCCCCCACCACCAGCACCTGGCCTCCATGGGGTTCGACCCCCGCTGGCTCATGATGCAGTCATACATGGACCCTCGCATGATGTCCGGACGTCCTCCCATGGACATGCCAACTAACATTCACCCTGGTAGGGTGTTATTGTGGGGAAAAATGAAGTGAAAGAGTGTTGTTGTTTGTGCTTTATGTACTTAAAAGCTGACAGATGTGCCATACAACCTGCTCAAAGTCGCTTTTTGTCCTTTCTAGGGAGGATGCCTCCAAAACAGATTGTGCGCAGAGAGCCTGGTGACAACTCAAGCTCCAGCTCTGACTCCTTTGACCACTTGACTAGACCAATTCGTGACCATGGTCTACCCTCAGACTCAAGGATGGTTTGGGGATCTGAACCATACCCACAGTCAGAGCCGTTGCCTTCTGTAACTCCTCCGAAAGGACGAGATGACAACAAGGAGCCGAGGTATGTATCAAGAGAAAGAATGAATGAATGAAAATATAAGATAAGCTTTTGTTTTCTGCTTAATAATAACAATTGTTTTAACCTACAGGATGGACTCTGGTTTGGATCTGGACAGGGGTCTCCCCACTCTGTATCCACAGGACCACAGTGCATTGGACTCACATAAAAGTAACTTCTTTCAGGACACTACAGAGTCCCTGTCAGCATTTACCCAGGGTGCAGAGGATGCTTCTGGACCTCTTGACAGGGTCCCTGTAGTCCCAGCCTTTGATCCAGAGGAGCCAGGGCTACCCAGTGGCGAAGAAGTGGAAGCCCTTGGTCAAGCTATGCTCCAGAGGAGTGTCTCTCAGGGCTCCAGTCACTCTATAAAGCTGGATGAGCCCAGGTTTGATGGGTTATCTCTTGGAACAAAATCACTAGAGCTGCAGGACACAGGAGAACGGGCTGATGATAAGCCACAGAATGAACTCTACCCCCAGGCTGCAGTGACCAGCAACAGGGCTACACCTCCTGCTGATGGGTTACACAAACAAGAGAAGCTTCCTCTGCCAGCATCTAACAAGCAGAAAGCTGAGCTGCGCTGGGGTGGCAGATCAGGGGCAGGACGCCGAGAAGGACCAGGGGGGGAAAGACCTGTCCGCAGGTCTGGGCCAATAAAGAAGCCTGTCCTAAGAGACATGAAAGAAGAGAGGGAGCAAAGAGAAGAGAGAGAAAAGCGTCATGAAAGAGGAGACAGGTCCAAAAAGGATCAGTCATCCAAAGCTCCTTCTGCAGCTGCTGCTGTGTCTGAGGGCTCCAGACCTCAGGGTGAGGGGAAGAGAGACACTGCTCAGGTTGAGGAAACTCCTACTGGACATTTGAGAGCCAGGGACTCCCAGCCTTCATCTGCAGCTCCCACATCTTCTTCTCAGGAGGAGAAATCAGACAAACCGCCCAACAATGACAAACATCCAGAACCCAAACTGCCCTCCAGGAAAGAGTCCAATCTTCCTCCACGCGCCTACCGACGAGAGGAAAGAGAGAGGGATCGTGAGAGGGAGAAGGAAATGGATAAGGAGCGAGAAAGAGAGTGGCCTGCTGACTCCAGTTTCAAAGGACGTGGTCGAGGGGAGTATTACTCCAGAGGACGAAGCTACCGGGGAACTTACAGTGGCCGAGGCAGGGGGAGTCGTGGTCGAAGCCGTGCAGAGTACCCTTATCGGGAGCCTCGATCACGTTCTGATTTGCCTGCTGGAGGTGCTGCTGCCTTCCGCAACAGAGAAGAAAGCGAGACACGTAGTGAGAGCTCAGACTTTGAGGTTATACCAAAACGTAGACGGCGCCGTGGTTCAGACACAGATTCGGAAAGTGAAGGTGGGAGGGAGTCTGCCAGTGATACTGGACCCTCTGACCGTGAACCTAGCACCAAACCTAGCCGTCCACTGAGACGAGAGCTCCCTGGGGAGGCCCGTGCTGGGCTCCACAAGCCAGGCTTCGGACCTCCTCATATGGGAGAAAAGCTTGGTTCCAGAGGGGATGATGAAGGCAGGCCCAAGCCAGGATTCCTTCCTAAAGGAGAGCCATCTCGACGAGGAAGAGGAGGACTCTACAGTAGACGAGGTGGAGCAAGGGAACGCGGCGGTCCTCGTTCAGCCCCCCTAAGACGACCAGCAACTAGAGAGTCCTCCTCCCAGTGGCCCTCTAAACCCATGGAAACATTCAGGCCTGAGGACGCAGAGTCCACACCAAGATTTGACAATCCTCCTCCTGACCGACGGCCTCCAAAGTCTGATAGCAAGAAATTTGGGGATGGAGCTCCTCAGAGTAGTAGAGAGAGGCCACGTCGATCCAGACCAGCACGGCCCCCCAGGCAAGACAAACCTCCCCGCTTCAGGCGATTGAAAGAGCGAGAGGCTGCAGTGTTAGCTAGTGGGGAGACAGCCCCAAGTCCCCCTGTCCCTCTACTCCCAGTGCCTGCTGCTGCTGTCCCCAGCTCTAGCTCTGCCCCTGCCCCAATCTCCGTTTCCCCAACCCTGTCTAGAGCTCCAGGAACTCCTGTAACTGTGCCTGTGGAAGCGGCAACCACTATGCCTGCAACAGACTTGCCTTCTCCTGTTGAAGCTCCCTTGCCAGAGACTGGCAGCGCTGCCATAACTGCAGTTGGTACCAAGTCCCCTGACTTGTCCAATCAGAACTCTTCAGATCAAGCCAATGAGGAATGGGAAACTGCCTCTGAGAGCAGTGACTTCAACGAGAGGAGAGAGCGCGAAGAAAGGAAAGGAGCACTGGAGGCAGCAAATGAAGCAGCCACTGCTTCTGCCCCAGCACCTGCACCCCCTCAGGGCTCTTTGACCCCTAATAAGAGCCCCCCTGATGGAGGAGTTGTTCCAAAACGTGAAGGTGCTCCAGCAGCCAAGCGGAGTTTCTCAAGTCAGAGGCCCACAGAGAGACAGAATCGTAGAGGAAACAGTGGAGCCAAACCAGGCCGGAGTTACACAGGGGGCAAGGGAGAGAGAAGGGGAGGAGCCAAAGCCAGCCGCAAAGGGTGAGTTTAAACAATCGAGCTTTTGTCTTTTAATGAGCATTTATTTTGTCTGCTTAGATTAATACTTGAACAATGAAACTGACTCAGTGAACAGTGTGTGGTACAAGTGCAGGTTTTTTCACACAATAAATCTTTTGTGTGGTATTCTTCCTAATTAATTGTTGAAGTGTAAAACGCCACTGCAGATCTACATACCTCAGTGAAGTGTTGATATTGCCCGTCCAACTGGGTTAAGGCTCTCTAAAGTATTCTCCATTTGGATAGGTGATTGTCCTCAATTGTATAATTGGTCATAAAGTGTTTTTGGTTTAATGATAATAAGACAAAGCATCAGTGTGGAGGTATTTTTAGATTCTGACTATATTGTTGTGATATTGCTGAAAGAGAACAGTAAGCATGTTTTTCTTTCTTCATGTAGCGCATCGGCACGCCTGATGTCTAGCGTTTTTTGTCATCATCTACTTATTTGACAAGATGACAATAAATAAAAATTAAAAGCATGTTCACGGGTGAAAGAGAACAGATTTATTTGCACAGTTCTAATGTAATTGCGTTATTAATTTACATTTACATTTCTCAGTGTCTTAGGCTTTCACCACAACACTGTTCACACCAGCTACAAATTGTCTTTTTGTCTCCAACACGTGTCTCTGAATTTAACAGCCCTGCAGCCCAGCAGAACTCAGAGACAACAGCACCAACAGCTGGAGGACCATCCCAAAGGTCTTCAAAAGAGCAGTCTGCCCGTCGCAAAGACGACGCCAAACAGGCCGCAAAGAAGCCCAAGGAGAATGCTCTCTCTCAGTTCGATCTTAACAACTATGCCAGTAAGAAAATGCATTTATTCTCTTGAGGTTGGCTTTTTATTTATTAGCAATGAATGTGTGTGTAGTTCTAGCTGCCTGTCACAAGAAAACTGAATATAAATGTGCTTTATTCCTTTTTGACCCGTCACTGAAGGTGTTGTGATCATTGATGACCACCCAGAGGTCACCACCACAGAGGACCCCCAGTCCAGTACCAATGATGATGGCTTTACAGAGGTTGTCTCCCGTAAGCAACAAAAACGCCTGCAGGATGAAGAGAAACGGAAAAAGGAAGAGCAAACTACTCAAGTAAGAGGAGAATTAGCTTTGGAGGCACAGTAGATAGCGAGCTATACCTCTTTCACATTTTTGCCTCTTTTGATACACAGTATTAAACTTTATTTACACTTCTTATACTCTACAGAACTGGAGTAAAAAGGGCTCTGGTGAGAAGGGCAGAGGAGGTGGAGGAAAGCTGCCTCCAAGATTTGCTAAAAAGCAGTCATCCCAACAACAACAGCAGCAGCAACAGCAACAACAACAACAACAACAACAACAACAGCAACAACAACAACAACAACAGCAACAGCAGCAGCAGCAGCAGCAGCAGCAGCAAGCCTCACAGTCACAGCCTCCCGTCGCCTCCACAGCCCAGGTCCAGCAGCAGCCCTCCATTTCTGCTCCCCAGCATTCTCACCTTGCCCCATCTCAGCCCGCTGCATCCCCTCAGACGCTGGAAGGAACTGTGGCTCCTCTGTCCTCCATCCCCCCTGCCACTGTGGACTTTACCTCAAAGAGCCTGCCCCCCGCCCCTACTCAGACACACAGCACTCTAGGTACAGAACTTTGGGAGAACAAGGTAGCAGGCTCCACTGTCCTCCCTGATGTCAAGAAGCGTGAGTGGACACGTCAATTCTTGTTAAAAATATCTTTAATTTGTCTCAGCTCGTAAGTCTTGTGAGATGCAGAAGTGACTGTCACAGTTTGTCTTAATGATGTAAAATTTATATTCCAGTTGGTCCAATCAGCCCTCCCCAGCCACCATCTGTGAGTGCCTGGAACAAACCTCTTACCTCCTTTACTGGCACTGTGTCCTCTGAGGTATGTTAGATATGCCCTTCTCATCTTTTGTTGGTGTTTTGCTGAGTGTGTGGTTCTTTTTAATTTTTATCAAAATAAAAATTGCCTTTTTTGTTCTGGTTTTTTTTAGGGTGTTAAACCTGGATCAGATGGCAGTGTCTAATTGGCAATAGACAGTATTCAGTTTGGAGCCCCATCATCTGCAGGCAGCACTGACAGTGATGGAGTTCCAGCGTTGCTAGAAAGTGGCTCTGAAAACAAACTACCTGCTCCCAAAGAACAGAGACAGAAACAACCTCGAGCTGGCCCAATCAAAACACAGAAGGTAACCCTGCTGTCGAAGAAACTTCATGCTTTTTTAACTATTAAACAACAGCACTCATTTGTATTCCATCTTTAAATCGCTTCTCCGATAAAAGTGTAAAATCTTCATCTCCCCTCCAGCTGCCTGAAATGGAACCAGTGGAAACCAAGGAATACAAGCCAGGTCCAATTGGTAAAGAGCGCTCCCTAAAGAACCGCAAGGCCAAAGATGCACGTGGAGGAGAAGGCGAAGGGCTGGAGGGGGGAGTCCCTGGAGGAGGCGTCAGCAGAGCCACAGACTCCAGTCCTCCCACCAGTGACGCCACAGTACCAGAGCTGGGAGGAGACATCGAGGGCATGATCACAGTCCCCTCAGCAGAGTACACCAGTAACTCTAAGGTCTGACACTGTCACCTAAAATCACTGCATGGCCATATGTTTTTTAAATGATAATTACAGGAGCAAATCATGTGTCTTCAATTAAGTATTTTCATTAATCAATTTACAAATTCATGGTAACATTTAAGAGTAAATTTTTTATCAAGGCAGTTATACTTTCACCAACTTGCCTATCACGTTTAAGCAATTGCATGTTAGCTTACTTTATAAGTTACAAAAGGACCCACTACTTTACTGTCTTGCTTGCTTCTTTCCTTATCTTTGATGACAGTCTAGAAAAAGGTCCATTTTTCTGTTGTCAGTTTCTTAAAAAGTAACATAGCAACCGACAGTTAGTGATTAGAACACCTCTTAAGTGGAGTAATACATAAAGTTAAAGTCGAGCTGAAGTCAAAAATGTACTTTCAACCCTTTGGGACTATATCCCTGCTCCTTTTTTAGTCAAATTTAAAAATGTATCACAAAAAATTAACAATAAATGAATTATTTCGTATTTTCAAATTAAAGTCTGTCACTTTTCGTCTTTCGTTTAAAACAAAATCTCCTGGGATCCCTGATGTCATCTTTGACTCGGGCCATTATTGGTTGAATCATTTTTTTTAATTCAACCAATTATATCACGCCAATCAACCTGTCGATATAAATGTAATATCCAAGCGAGGTTAGCGCAGCGCCCCCCGACTGGACAGGGACGCAAACCCGGAACATTCATTGACAGAGGCGGGAATGGATGCCATTCAGCTAAAGGGCCAGGTCTGCTAGCAAGTGGACACGCAGCTGTTCTTACCTGATACATAAATCTGTAAATATTCAATAAACTAAAGCTAGCTTGGTGTTAAAATTTCGCAAAGCCCTAGCAACTGTTGCCAAGGAGTAACAACAACACTTGCCAAACAACACTCCAATCAATTTAAACTGCAGATACGTTACAACACGGCAGTTGATGCTCTGGGAAAAGCTATTTCAGCTTGTCTTTAAAAGTCCCAGTGTTGTTGTACTCTATATCAGTACTCACGAAATGCCTCTTGTCCAATCAAATTGCTTGGTAGGAACTAAATGGTGTATAATTGTTTGTATACTAATTTTATGTCTTTTCCTCTCAGGAGTCTGTCACTGACTACACCACCCCCTCCTCCTCTTTGGCTGACAGTGTTCCCACAGGGGGAAACAAAATGGAAGAGAGTTTGGTGGCAAATGTGAGTACACGTCCTTACTCTGGCAGAATATCCTTTTTAATCTTCATAGATTGTGTTGTGTTTTAGAGAGTATTGTTTTAAGTTAGCATAATTCAGACATCGCTTTGCTTTTTTTGTTGTTGTTGTTGTTCTTCAGGTGGCACTTCCCCACTCGTTGCCGCTTCCCCGACGAGAGACCCTGCAGCAGAGCTCCAGCCTCAGCACCGTCTCTCCTGCCACTGTTGACCTAACACTAAAGGTAAACTCATGTACAAATGTAGAAGATGAACTGCTTCTCTCTCTGGAGTGACAGTCAGTACGTTTACATGACGTTAGAGAAAGTACATTTATTGAGTTAGTCCGACTAAAACCAGTCTTTTAAAATGCATGTAAACATGTTAGAAATCGTACTAAATCGAATTTCTGAAAGTAGAACTAACACAACCAGCTTCTGCGATTGAGAGTCACTCCTGTATGTTTACGCCTCAACCAGACCCGGACTGGCCAAAGCATTCTGTGCAAGATCAACAGTCCTTGTGGCGTCTTTGACCTGGAACTTGGAACAGCGTAAATTTATAAAAGAAAGCCAGAAAGAAAACAAGAATCCTGTATGCATGAGGGGAAGCGTGCATCAAATTTGTACCAAAAGTAAAGCATGGACACGAAGTGTACAGCGCTGTAAAGTTTTCCAAGTTTTCACCATTCGACATGGATTTCACTAGCCGCTTGCTAACTTGTTTGTCGCTTGTTTGGCTAACCAGAAGAAGGTCCAGTAGCAACCAGCTGAACGGGGCACATTGCCGCCTACTATAACGGAGTTGGACAATAAATTGATTCTCCCTCAGTGCTTGTATACTGGGACAAGGACGGGAGTCCATTTAAATGGCCTAATGAAGCTGTAACTGTAGCTTAGGTGTGCATATAAATGTACTGAGTGAAACATAACCCAAGCACTCATTTCTTTTTGTCTCCCCCTCAGATGGAATCGGCTCGTAAAGCATGGGAGAACTCTCCAAGCCTGGAGAAGAATTCTCCCGTCACTTCCTCTTCCTCCCCCATCACTTCCTGTGCATCTTCGTACTCCACCTTCTCCTCAGCTTCCATGCCACAGATCCCTGTGGCATCTGTTACCCCAAGCACCTCACTGTCAGGTAACATAACTGCTAGTTAAAATCTGCGTACAGTATTTTCTGTCTGACATTGTACACTGCACTGTTTGTCTTCCATTATGATGTCATTTGTTCACCGTGCGTATCTCCACTCTGCAGGTTCTGGTACATATACAACATCGTCCCTCAGCACCAAGACCACCACAGCCTCTGACCCCCCTAACATTTGTAAAGTGAAGCCCCAGCAACTGCAGGGTGGAAGTCTGTCGTCCTCCAGCAGCAGCAGTAGTAGCAGCAGCTTCTCCCAGTTGGGCTGTGTGCCTCCGCTCCTGCCCCAGCAGCAGCAGACCCCACAAGTATACGTCTCTCAGTCTGCAGCAGGTGAGATAAACCTGACAGTGAGCTGTAACCTGAAGAGTTTTGCATTGAAATGATTGTCATAAAGTGGAAAAGCAGAAACAGCTTTATACATTTGAGCACCAATTTTGTTTTGTTTTTTTTTTAAACCCCCATTGCTGAGTATCATTTTCAAAGAAATGTTCATGTCTGTTTCTAATCACCAATCTTTGATCCCTTGTTTCCAGGTTCTGCAGCTCAGATTCCAGCCTTCTACATGGATACTAGCCACCTCTTTAGTACCCCCCACCCTCGTTTGGCTCCTCCTTCCCTGGCACAGCAGCAAGGCTTCCAGCCCGGCCTCTCACAGGTAAGATCTCCTGTTCATCAGTCACGTACTTTGAAAATGTTTTTTGAAACGTTAAAGATTAAAAAAAATCTCCTCTGTCACTCCACCTTACAGCCAACAGCAGTGCAGCAGATTCCCATCCCTATTTACGCTCCACTGCAAGGTCAGCCACAACACCAACACACACACCAGGCTCAGCTGGGACTCAGCACTGGTCCTCCCGTCTCCCAGCCACAGGATCTGTTCAGCTCTTCTCTACAGCCTTACAGGTAACACACAGCACTGCAGGTATTCCTTTCTCTGCTCTGAAACACAGCTGAACGTATTTTGCTACTGAAGTGCCAGTATTCTCATTTTTAGGTACCGTGTTAATGTCATTTATCCCTGTGTTCTGATCGATCCTTCCTCAGGTCTCAGCAGGCGTTCATGCAGAGCAGCCTGTCACAGCCCTCCATGATGCTGTCCGGACCTTCACTGCACAGCTACCCAGGCGTGCAGGCACCTGAGCTGGGCAAGCCTCAGTCTAATCTGGCCTATCAGCAGCCCTCCTCCACCCAGCACATTCCCATTCTGTTTGAGCCACAGCTCAACCAACCCTCTGGCATGGGAGGCTCCCAGCTCATTGATACACATCTTTTACAGGTAACCAATCTGCTCAAAGGAAATATTAAAGTCCACCGTACAGTTTTATCTAATTACAGTATTTATATTTGACTTATTTCTACCTTTGGTTCAGGCTCGACAGGGGATGAATCAGCATTCAAACATGTACTCTGGGCAGGTGCAACAACATGGCCAGAGTAGCTACTATAGCAACACTCAGTCGCCCAGCTCTGCCATGCAACAGGTAAGCTACATACATCCACCACCAAGCAGAAGCTCTGCTATAATGACTGCAAAGCAGTGGGTAGTACCTAAAAGAAAAACAACCAAATAATTGACCGTTGCACTGCAATCTGTAGATCCTACAGATAACAGTGCAGCGGTTTCAACATGTGTTTCACTTCATTCATAAAACAAGCAAGGACCCTCGTAACGATTTAGGACCCGTTAAGGACAAGTGGAGGACAAGTCTCTCTGTATATTAACAGTAAAAGTAAAGTTGGGCTTTTTTGTGGGGTTTGAGTTCAGGTTACCGACATTGCAGACTGTTGAGAGCTGCTGTTTCCAGACCACAGCCATGGACTTTAGCTTAGCTGGCCGGGCTTGCTAGCACTCTTAATAGCAATGAAATTGACCAGCTAATATCTACTAATAACAATGTAACATTGCCTCAAAGTTTAAGGGTTACCGAAGCAGACGTAGCTGTGCATTTTAAACTGTGGGGATTCAACGGGGATAGAGGATGTCCAAACAGTTTTGCCCAGAGCATGATGTTACACTTTTCAGTGTTTGATTTTGGAAAGGTAGGGAACATCTATCTCCTTGAAACCACGCCGAATAACAGGCAACACTTTTAAAAATGCCCCAATCAAAAGTTTTTCCACAATGAGCTCAAAATCCACAGATCCAGCCTGAAAATGAAGAACATCTGAAAAGACTGCATAAGTTTTAGTGAAACACAACTCAGCTGTGTAGTTGTCAGACCCTGATCAGAGTTGGCAGATGCTATGCTCTGATTGGCTGTTTGCTCTTGAGGGTGGAGCTTTAGCAAAGAGTCTATTGATTGATCATTTCCTAGTAACATCTGCATGTTTTTCATCTCTCCCCAGGTAACAGTCCCCCTGCCCAGCTCTCAGCTGTCTCTGCCAAACTTTGGCTCGGGTGGAGGCCAGCCCCTCCTGGCACTGCCCCCCACACCTCCCCAAGCCCAGCCCCCCAACATCAACCGACAGCCCCCTGTCTCCCAGCCATATCGAGGGATCATGGGCCCAAACCACAGCATGATGCAACCTCCCACCAGCAAGGTACCTGTCTATGTGTGTGTGTGTGTGTCACAGACAGAGAGAGGCTGGTTGTGAGTTTTAGAAGTGCGGCCCCCTCACAGTTTTTTGTGTTGACACTGTGCAGATGGACATGGATCTGAAACTCTTTGGCAGTGGGATGGATGTGAAGCCTGGAACCCCTCCTGTTAGTGCCAGGAGCACTACACCCACCTCCAGCCCTTACAGGTACCGCCTCCAAATTCACACACTGAGTGACACTGTCACAGTGCTTTGAAAAACTTGGTGCTACATGAAGGGAAAAAAAAGTCAATGCATCAGGTATATTTAAACTGTCATGTATCATCACATCGTGCACTTTATTAACTTGATTTTATTGTTTTCATCCTCTTCCTCAGGGCTAGCTCCACCTCTCCTAGCAGTCAGTCCAGTAAGATGAATAGTATGCTGTATCAGAAGCAGTTCCAGCCCAGCTCAGGTGGCATGAGAATGACTCAGCACTTCCCTGGCCAGTTTAACCCACAGGTAGAATATTTGTCTTAAGACCTGTATTTTCTATTTATATAATTCACTGATTACTGACATGAAATTAAACTCTCAACTCCTCATTTCAGATTCTGTCCCAGCCCAACATCGTGTCTCCTCTGGTTAGACCTCCTCATGCGAACTCATTTGCTGGAGGTGTCCAGCGCTCTCCCATGGGCCCTCCAATGTCACCCAATGTGGGTGGTGGTCTCATGCCCCATCCCCGGCCTCAGCACCCACAGCACAGCCAGCATCCTCCTCGAGGACCTCCTGGTCCCTCCCTTGCACCCAGAGGCACGCAGGCGGCTCTGAAAGCTGAACAGGACCTAAAGGTCTGATCCCAGATATTACCTCCTGGTTCAATGCATCTGTTTTATTAAAGGAGCCACACACAAAATTGATTTAATTGACTCAGTTGTCGCCCACATCTACTCCATGATATTTTGATGTTATTTCAAGTGGAAAAAACTTCTATTAGTCTCTTTCTACGAAGAATGGCGAGTCAGAATCACAACACAACATAACAGTATTTATGTAATTACAGAACAGTTTATGACATTAGCCGAGCCACTCGTTCATGCTAGCTCCGGTTGGACCTGTAGTCCCCTCCTCGGGTTAGTTTGGCTGTCCCCTGCTTCTACTCTATGATCATTTGATGTTATTTCATGTGAAAAAATGGGTATTTGTCTCTTTCTACGAAGCGTGACCAGTGAGAATCTCAATCACAACACAAAAACACAACATTTATGTAATTATTGAAAAGCTTAGGACGTTAGCCGAGCTACTTATTCGCACTAGCTCTGGCCGGGCCTGTAGCCACCTTCTCGGGTTAGCATGGCTGTCCCTCATATCTACTCGGTGACAATGTGAGGTTATTTCAAGCACAAAAAGCATCTAGTTGTCTCTTTCCATGATGAATGGTTGGTTAGAATCCCAACCACAGCACTGCATAACAACATTTGTGATTTTTGAACAGCTTATGATGTTAGCCTTCCCACGCATCTGTAACATTAGCTGGGTCTGGGTTAAATATGAAAATATGCTCGGCTGCTCCTCACTCACTTAGGCGTTTTATAAATGGGGTGGAGGCCAAAGGTTCGGAAGGGGGAGGGTTCATAAGAGCAAACATGAACGCGCTGCCATCTCGGCTACCAAAACAAAGAAACCGAGAAGCTCGATAACCACACACAGAGAGGGCGTGTGACGTCACTCTCCATTCCAGACGTCAGTACACCACTGGTTCTTTCCCTGCAATCTAACAAGGCTAAATTTTGTGTTTAGCTCCTTTTACTGGACCATCAAATGAAAAAATTATGTGTCAGTGAATCTTGAGTTGACTTAAGTTTGTTGCTCTGTCTCTGCAGGCAAAGCAGCGGGCTGAGGTGCTCCAGTCCACTCATAAGTTCTTCTCTGAGCAGCAGCAGCAACAACAGCAGCAGCAGCAGCAACTCAAAGCCCCGCAAGTCAGCAAAGTGTCTCGGCTTGATCAGGGGGGAAAACCCCCACATGACACCTCGGCCCCAAACCACCAGGCAGGAGGCGACCGCCCAGATTCAGACAAACCCCCCATCTCCACGGCCAAGCCCATACGGACTGGCCCCATTAAACCACAGGCGATAAAACCAGAAGAGGGCAAGTAAAGAGCTGCAGGAGCTCTGCTGACGACAATATGCATGGATGGAAGAGAGAGAGAATCTAACCCCATTCACAGAGTCACCACCTCATATCAGCCCTGGGGGACAGTGTGGGGGAGGAGGATGAGTTGAGATCCAGGTGGTAGTCGTTAATTGAGAGTAGGCTGTGCCCTCCTCCTTGTCTTTCTTCCCCTGTCTTGTCCCACTGTAGGTGGCGGCGTTTGAGTTGGATTCTTCCATCATATTTAGATGCCAGTAAAATGGCTGCACAAGTTGTTCCACAGAAATCTACTGTGACGGTAGATGAGAGGCGAGATGGAGAAGAAATTTGAGATGAGATTTGCTGCTGAGTTTGCCATTTTTTTTTATAGCTCCTGATTTCTGTTCCTTTATTTTATTTCCTTTCCCAAATAGGATCACGCATACTTATAGGAGAAACCTGTTTTTGTTAACAGAAGAATGAATTTTTTTTTTGTTTTGTTTTGTTTTTGTAGTCAAAACAATCTTATTAAGAAGATGTCATTTAGATGAGTACACTTTTCGTTGCCCAGTCCCCCATCATACCTAATCCAGAGATTTGTGCACTTGGAGATGCACCATATTACCATGCGAGCGCACACTCACCCAACGGTTTCATCCACGGTTACCACAGAGACATGAAATAAGAAGTTCTGTTGTCATTTCGTTTGGGGGTTTTGTTTTTACCAGGATGGAAATGTGAAATTTGCAGCAGTTAATTGAATTTAATGATTGATTTATTGATTAGTCTGCCTGAGAGCCTTTGCTCCTGCCTTCTGCTCTGTTCTCCTTGCCTGAGAATTGTTGATGTGTTGGGATGTGTGGGTCAGGTGTGTGTTTGTGGTATAAACGGGGGAGGGGAGCTTGCAGCTGGACTCTCCTGAATATTTAGCCAAAGGTTAAAGCAGCGCAGAGATGATGTCACGACTTTTTAGGATTGCCGTTGCCGTAGCAGCGCAGTTTCGAGTGGACTTGAGCGATTATGCGAATGATGTATGATCACTGCTTTAAGCTGTTCCAGTTTAGGGGCTATTATCACACACCCTTTCACCGCTTTCACACCCGTCTTTGCTCTCACACAAACACACACCTTTACACACTTCACTGTAAAGCACCCAGACCTGCTGCTATTGACTGATTTCAGTGCCCTTAGCTAGAGTATAGCAGGATAGGGCTATGTAGAGAAATAGAAAACGGTGAGGAGTTGATTATTGAAACAGTAGAAAACTTTTGAGTGTGTCCTGTTCTTGTTCCCCCTCGTCGTGAGGGTCGACATACACAGAAAACGAAGACAAAGATTAAATGAGAAGCCTCAAGTTCTGAAGGGTTTGGGCAGAAGGACACTTATTGTTTTGTTGTCTTTACTGATGAGAGCAATCAGTGCTGTTTTCTGTCTCTGCCTCACCTCCGCTGGCTGTCCCACCCACAATGCTTTCATCTCGGGGTTGTGGTGACAAGGGTCCTTCAGATATGTACAGTAGTATGCACCCTGAGGTGGGGAGGGCGTCCTCTTCACCTCGACCCTAGCTGGGGGAAGAGTCCTTGCTTTGGAGGATGGATGAGTGAGGGAGGGTAATGATATTTTCTTTTTTTCTTTTTTTTTTCTGTTTTGTTTTTTGTTGAACTTGTACAGGGGTTTCATCGCTGTATTAAAATATGTACGGTCTTATTTACATTTGGTTTGGTTACAGAAACTAATAAAAATAATATACTGTTCAGATGTTTCTTATTGATGCCTGTTTTTTCACTCGAAGTCATCTTCCGGAATGCTCCTCTTAATTTTGGCTTAACATCAGAATCAAATCAGCTTGGATTACGCTCGACCACTAGGTGTCACTACAACACTTGCCAGCTTACATGAGCAGAACGCTTGGGTGGAGTTGTGATGCAATTCTTGCTTACAACATTGAAATCACATTATTGATCTATCAGCCATTCAAACCATATTTTGTGTTTATCCTGCGGGGCAGTAGACGTAATGTTTTTAGTAACATTTATGTGACAACTACTGATGAAAGTGTTGACACAGTAGCAGGAGAATTTCTGAAGTTATTAATGACCTGTAACTGACTTGTAAAGCACCTGCTGTTTATGAAGAACGATGCATTTCCAAGCCAAGAAAAAGCCTAATTTCCAGCATTGTTGCAAAGCAGTTTTTTTTTTAGATAAGCCTGTAAGATTTTAATTTTCGTTTAGCTTAAGTTTTGTTTTTGTCTTTTGTGGTTGTCCTAAAAATAATTGAAATCACAAAATCTGAAGTTCCATGGTTCTGCATTGTCAGTGAGCTTTTTGTTTTTTTGAGAGAGAGAGAGATTCAGCTACGGCTTATACCACTTGTATAAGTGGTACTAATACAACTGTCGTTTGAGGCATAAAATATCACTAACAACATTCATTGGTAGTTTAGGAGGAAGTTTATTTCATGACAGTTTTATACATTACATCATGTTGAATACAATATACAAGTGCATGCAATATTTAATAAACGCTGAGTGAGAGAGCAGTTTAATAAAAGATGTTCACTGGCGAAACACTGTAGGGTGTGGAGTTTGTAATAAACTGTATATTTATCATACCACTTAGCCCAAGGAAATTAAACTATGACTCATCTTTCAGACCTTCAAATATAATAATATAGATTACAAGAAATAAAATCATACATCTGAATTTAAGGCAGTACAAAAATAATTTCTCTAAAACATGTTTGTGGACCTCCCCACAGCAGAGGCCCTCCCACTGTAGAAGAAAAACACAGACCTGCAGGGGGCACTGTTTCTCAAATGTCTTCATTTTACTTTGGAGTTGGTAGGTCAGCTCTTACACACGTAACGCTCTAAAACTTGGAGTCTTTGAAGCTGGGACGGAAAGCAAATGTCATTTTCAGCACAGGTGGCCTTAGTTGGCCCGCTGGCGACCCAGCCTGATGTCATAGGACACCATGTGGTAGTTGTCCCAGGCGAACAGCTTCCTCTGAGCCAGGTTGTAGTCGATCATGCTGTTGTAGCGGTGCTTGTTCCTGAAGGGGATGGCA
This sequence comes from Naso thynnoides, assembly GCA_029783665.1. NCBI lineage: Eukaryota > Metazoa > Chordata > Actinopteri > Acanthuriformes > Acanthuridae > Naso > Naso thynnoides. The sequence goes on from JAQLOL010000020.1 coordinate 24,503,813, forward strand.
ATGGCCTTCCCCTGACTGGTTTCGGTGTCATACATGTAGTTAATGGTTGTGTCGGGTGCCGTGTAGCTGGCCACAGTGTACATCTTTCCACAGATGATGAAGGAATTGGCAACAGAGTTCTTCCTGATGTTGGTCTCCCAGCTCCTCTTCACCTCCAGACTGTGTGGATCCAGCTGCGAGATCACGATGGCTCCTTTGGCTTTGCTGGTGGAGTAGACGGCCCACAGCCCCTGCTCGTCCACAGCCAGGTCGATGTCAGTGTAACCTCCCCAGGAGTAGGGGAAAGTGCCATGGAAGCCGGCGTGAGGAAGGTCACGACGGGCTGCGACGCTCTCCGAGGCCAAGTCGTAGCGGATGAGGGTGCGGCTGCGACGTCTCTGAAAATACAGAGAGCCTCGGTACAGAGTGGCCCCAGTGCTCTCCACCTGCTCTGGCAACAACAGGACCTGTCATGGGAAAACATGACAAAGTAATTAGAAGTGATATAAGGTTTTGGTTATTCCTGTCGACGAATATCATCCGTCTGACACTTACCTTTGATGGAAAGCCTTTAGAGAGTTGTTCCATGTCATCGTACCCAAACAGCTTTCTGACATCTTTGCCAATGGTGTCAATTCGCCAGACCATGTTGGGTCCATAAGGGGAGACGGCCTCGGGATCCTGCATCCAAACACCATATTTACCTTCTATGTTGTCAGCCCTCCTATGGGCGACCGGCTCACCAACTGAAACCAACTCCCCACAGCCTGCGAGCAGGAAGGAAAGGACGCATGAGAGACAGACGATAAAAAGATTTGTGAGACTACCCCTATTTGACACAGGGAACAAACCAGAACATTAAAGTTGTTGTCTGATAGGCCACTAGAAACAGGCTACATGTCTCAAAATTGTAACTAACCTTTTGAAGCTCTCATCTTTGCATTCAAAGAATTAGATATTCAGTATAATCCAAGCCTTTCAACTTTGTCAATTCTAAACCTTCCAAGAAGTAAGTAACCTTTGAGAGCCATGAAAGCCCATTGGGCGAGATGCTATCTTTCATTTCTGTAGGGTGAGGCAGCCTGATGTACAAACACACCCCTTGGACACGATGCTAATATGTCGCAGGGTCTTCCTTGAGTGCCAAGCAGGGAGACAACAGGTACCATTTTTTGTAGTCTTTGGTATGACTTGACCAGGGATCGAACCCAACCTCCCAATTTCAGGGTGGGCAGTCTAACCAGAAGGCCTCTGTGCTGGTTACAAGAAGGCGTTTGTTAACTGTTGCTGCCAAATTTCCTTTTTATCTGTCTGTTGGTCTTGAGTCCATCTGTTGCCCTTTTGAATAAGTGATCTCCCAGTGATCGAATTTCAGGCGTAACTCATAGTTGGAAGAAATCGATTGTGAGAAGGCTTCAACAAAAAGGACTTTCCACAATCTGGAAAAACAATCAACCTTAGACCAAGTTGAAATTTTCTTTTAACCATCCCGTGTCTTTCCGACATGAGTTGAGTTCAGGACACGAGTCACGCAGTCAGACAGCGTGGGGACGATGAAAGTAATCCAAGATCTTATCAGGGGTTTAATGAGGTCGTAGTTTGTCATCATGGAGACAGACAGAAGGTCTAGAGATGCTGCCTGACATCTCTGTTAGCCACAACTTTGTGTGGGTCACCACCATCTGAGCAGCAACCAGGCCACAACTCATCCCGGACAGGAACTAACCGCTGCTTGTCTTACTGTGAAAACGATAAGGCAGGCTGTATATTTACCACAGCCTAAAATACACCCTCACTCTCAGGTCCAGGACATACCATCGAAATAACGGTTAGATAGGAATATGTCTTATAAATACACCTATTACCATGCAGCTTCCTGTGGCTTGGCTTCATTAGAGATTATATGACTTCACGTGTTGACTGCACGTGTATTTTCATGATCTTCCCAAACAACCAAACCAACTGAGAACCAATCAACCGCGTGAGCAGCGGCGAGGTTTTGGGACACCCATCATGGGAATGTTTCAGAGTGTGAGTGACACTCTTGTTAGTGTTGCTTTCCCTTTACATTTACAACACAAACATAAAAATTTAAGTGGTCCCACATACCTATGTATTGGCATGACTCTGGTATTCTCGCCCTAAATGCTGCAGTATTAATAGCAGTATTTGCTTTGAGGTTGTCAGTAGGGGGGCGAGTGTCATGTTTGCCAGGTCAGATGAACATACATGGAGGAGGAGGAAGAGAAGGGGGAAGTGAGATGGGTTTTAGCCGCCAGGAAGGAATTGTGAAGGACAAAACTCTGTCTGTGAAGCATTTTGTTCTTTACCTTTTTTAAAACAAACAAATATTTAGTTGACATTGATTGTTTCTTACCAAAATGCATTGTCCATAACCTCAAGGAATTGTCAACCATTAAATGTAATTCATTATTCTCTTTCAATTTTTTAAAAAACTATTTTCATATTTACATCCATCTCAGCTAGCCAACAGTCTTCTTCTCTGCCTTTGTGGGGATATTTTTGTGCTTTGCACATTATTGCTAGAGGTGGGAACAAAGTATAATACTCTAATTTATTTAAGCAGTTTTTTCAGGGATCTGTCCTTTACGTAAGTATTTATTTTTCTTAGAACTTTTTATTTTTACTCCCTACATTTTAACACAACATATCTGAACTTTCTACTCATTACATTTTTCAAACTGGCTCGTTACTTTAGTTTGAATGCTTTTGTATTTTTGGCTGTGCTCAGGACGCTTTACTGACCTAAAATGCGGTGTTTCTACTTTTACCAGAGTCCTTTTTTTTACACAAGTATCTGTAGTTCTTGTTTTTTGTTATACATCAGGTAAATCATGCTAAACCAGTCGTATGGTTCTGTCAGGGAGAAATAAAGACGAATCAAAGGGAGACCTGCGTTATCCTCAGAGCTGTCAGGAGCGGGGACCTCTGTCACTTCAGCCTTCAGTTCCTGGAAGCCTGGAGATCCGTACTGCCATGCCGAGTCTGCCAGAAAGAGACGAAGAGGTGGATTTATAGAAAAGAAACAGCCAGGTGGAGGTGGCCACGCACAAAACAAATCCCACCTCTCAAACTGCTGCTGCTGTCTCCCTGCCTGTTGGGCCTGGTCATCAGGTGAGACATGGGTCTTGAACCTAAACACACATGCAAAGGTTAATGATTTCATACGTGAGGTACAATAGTTAGGAGAGCATTTGTGTCCCTAAACGTGGCTATGGCACCACTGACAGCAGGGAATGTGACAGCAGGGAACAAACACCTCTGAATGGATTCCCAGCTGCTCTGGAGTCACACAGTCGGTAGATTGGTCGACCATAACAAACATACTTGACACACTCGACACTCAGCCCGGCCCTGTCAACTTAATGTCCTCAAACATTTGTCTCTTTCTCCCCTCTGTCACTGTCAGGGATGAGCCCTCTCTTTGTCTCTCTCTCTTCAACCCTCCTATAATTTATCCCCATTTACCCCCCACCCCGTCCTCATTTTCCCACTTGGTTCCTTCATGAAACCATTACAGTGGAAAGTAAACAATATCAGTGTCAAACAAGATCTGTAAACTGTTTACTCCTCAGTGGCTTAATACAAAAGTTATTGTTTACAAAGAAAAATGAGCTTTTTCAAATACATTTCCATGAAAGGATGGGAGTGTGTTCATGTGTCTACTCCACTCCTGCACGTGCACCGTCCAGTGATTTTAGGCACATAATGAGCCCTTACAATGCAGAGGACATTAAGCATCTGGAAGCAGATGTTGATTCTTGGCATTGATGAAGAGGAGCGGGAGGGTGGTAATGGGGCCAACGACGAGCAACAGTGACATGGGAGAGTTGCTGCGTGGTCTAAACTGAAAGAGTTAAAGGTAAGGGCTGAGCTAATTTAAACGCTCGTAAAACAAAAAGGTCAGCGGCATCTTGAGGGTTAACAGGGTTTGCTGTGAGGCTTGTTCCCACAGGACGCTGCCATTCATCATCATCACAGGTAAACAGTCACGTTCTCCTACTGTCCTCCCTGCACTTTTGTGTGTGTGTGTGTGTGTGCCATATGTGCCCTCATATCCTGCCTCTTTGTTTGGAACGTCATTGAGCAGAATACCATAAACCTCTCAGACCAGACGGGTCTTTATTTCCCAGAGGAGGCTCAGACTGAGGAGACAGCAGCCTGATCACCCCCGCTTGGGAGTTAAGAAAAGCTGCTGGATTTTATTTAGGTCCAATCTTTCACAGAGTTCATTCAGCATTTCCATAATGTTTAGCTTTTCTCCATATTTATAGCTCAGGCTATTGTGCATAATCAGCCAACAGATGAAAGACACTTTGATTTTGCTCAAAACTGACAAAAAATCCGGCCATGTAGTTGCTAGTCTTTGCAGATCATTAAACATTTTATTTGGAACGTGACTGCTGGCTGCACACTCAGGAAATTAAAAGAAAAAGTCTGAAACTCACAGTGAAATTGACTGCTTTGATGAAGGGCGTGGCTCCTGTTTTTTCAAAATGTGACCTCTCACATCACTTTTGCACTTCTTGTATTGATGAAGTTTCCACCTTAAAATGTGATACTAAGATGATTTTCTTGTGCATTCTGTTGAATGTTGTCAGCCACTTTTGTTTAAGTTACATACTGAGTACAAGCCAGGTCCTCATTTATAGGGCCCGACCGATATGGGATTTTTGGGGCTAAAGTCATTACCGATATTAGGGGTTGAGAATATTCCGATATCGGACAGACAATATTATATTTTGAATGGATTATTAAATACGTTTGACAAAGATACATAATGAAGGCAGGATATCTAACAAACTACGTTCCAAACATCGGTGCACTGAACAGTAAGCACTTCACCTTTTACCAATTAAATAATGGATCACCCTCTGCTGGAGAAAACTACATGATTACACCGTTTTCAATGACTGGCCCAAGCATTTTTTTGCAGCCTTAAAAAACATTTTAATATTGGCACTCAGCATAAAACATATGATGATACAGATATACCTGCAATAGGCCAATATCGGCCAATAACACTGGCAAATTGATTTATCAGTCGAGCCCTACTCATTTATATAGGATGTTGCCACATTTAGCATGCAAGCTCGCTGGATTGCACTGTCACAACTTGTGCAAATTTTTATGTGATGATCTTTTTTTTTAAAGTCCTAAAATAACTTTGCAGAATATCAGACTGTATATTTAGAAGAGGTGAGCGTTACTGAGCCAGGAAGAACTGCCTGAATGCTAAATATGTCCTGTCAAAAGAGACAAATCTGCCAAAATGTTTTGACATTTATTATGTATCTCCCCTCTGGTTCTTCCTTTTCCTCTCACTGAGATCTATTCCACATCTGCTTCTCACCCTGCGGGGGACTCTGTGTGTATTTCAGTCTGCAGGTGTAAACATGAGGAGCTAAAGAGATAACCTGGTGTATGCAGGAGAATATTTAAGCTCTCAGAGGGAGGGATGCAGAGGGAGTAGGGATGTCTGGTGGACGGGGAGATGGTTAGGGAGGATTTACTGCTGCTGGAAATCTCAACTTTGCAAGTAATACACTCCAAGAGCCAAGATGGTAAAGAGAATGATGTCTTAACCGACAAAACAAAGGGGGATGGTGGTGAAAAGACGAGCACGGAGGCCAATTACAGGGATGTTTGGCAACTGCAAACAACACAGAATACCAGAGCTTTACTGGCTCCAAGATAACCCCTAAGCTCTGTGCAGCCCTCTAACCCCTCGAAGTATAGTGTTCTTGGCCCTAAGACCTCTGTGGCCCCCTCCAACCTCACCGGTCCTGACCCAGCAGGCGTCATCAAAAGCCCCGAGATGAGACTGTGGCACGGAACCACCACCTCCAGAGCGTGCATCGAATTTCAGCCCACCCTCCCTTTCCCAGCCAGGCTATTCGCGCCACGCTCGTCATGCAGAGGGAAACACCAGTCATAAAAAAAAAAGTAGGATCTGCTCATAAATACTGAGCTGACCCTCTCTGGCCTGCCACCATGAGCTCTAAATGCAGGCAGGAAGCGAGGAAGAGAAACCTAAGCCGAGTGTCTGTGTAGACTAATCAGGCAACCAAAACATTCAGCACACAAACATGCAGCTTTAGAGGGTGCACACACATTACCACGTCTTCTTTAAGGGGATTTCTCAGGCATGTGTGTGTGTGTGTGAGGAGAAACCTGATCTTATTTACCTCTCTTGCTGCAAGCGATGTACAGAAACACACACTCTCACTCACTGTGAGTGGTATTCCATATAGATGACATTTACGTGTCATCACTTCTCTGCTCCAGTTAACCCATTATCCTTCAGTCAAAGTTACCAAAGACATATTTTAACAGATAGATCTTCATTGCAGGATGAATAGTGAAGATTTACATGTACTCAAGGTTGGAAAGGTTACTTTGGAAATCTAATAGGTTGCAGATTACTAGTTTCCCTATTTAAAATGTAATGCGAAATGTAACTATTTCAATTATTTTATCTATGTAATGTAACTTTTTAACATTTCTAACTAATGTTTTCAACTACTACGTACTCAACACTGATCAGGCTCCAAACCTGCAGATGTTTCCTCAGGTTTCACGTGGAAGCTTTTGACGTCAGAAGCATTTTAACAGCTACCAATCATATTTTGCATTGCACTGTTGCGTTCGAGTGTTTTTCTGGTTTCTGAATAAAATGATTTTAAAAATTTCCAGCCCTGAAAAAGTCTTTATCTGTAAACATGGTGGCAACTCTCAGACAGGTTGTTTAACCTAGAATGAAAATGTGGGTTGATTTAGCTGGCAGGTGTGGGACGCTGCAAATTCAAACGGAGAACTGATCAAACTTTATTAAACAGCCTTGACTGGAAATGGCAAAGGAAGGCGTTGTGCACATCAAAAACATGCAAAGCAACAAGATGAATATTATTGGACATATAACTTAAGCTTTTTACAGAAAATAATCAGATGTAACATCCTTTGTAATTATTAACATTTTCCTAGGTAACTAATTTAATTACTCATTTTTTCTCAGTAACTATAACTGATTACAGTTACATTTATTTTGTAATTAAATAATGTAACTCCATTACATGTAACTAGTTACTCCCCAACAATGGATATACTGTCAATTTTCACACAATTATCTTGAAAACTGGGAATTCACAGAATATTCATGAGTGGAAATAGTTTCCTATTCAAAAACGTCATTCAGCTTTGCATATTTTTAGCTGGTGGTTTGGGTGTATCTCTTACCCCCAGCAGGTCTCATCAGGCCACTGCCCTGCAGAGAGGGGCTTGGTGGCACCATGGGGGTCTGCGGAGGACAGGGTCTGTTCCTCAGCCTCTCCGTCTCCTTCTGCATCTCCTCCATCCTCTGCTGAAGCCCCTCCAACTCCCGCTCCAGACGCTCCTTCTCCCCCTGCAGCAGGTTCCTCTCTCCCACGGCTCGGTTCAGAGCCTCCTGGAGCTCCGGCTGAGCTTTGGCTTCGCCTCTCTGGGGGCCACCAGTGTCTCCTCCTGTAAGCCGTGACACGAGAACCTCCAGCATGCTGAGTCTGGCCTTCAGACCCTCCATCTCGGGACCACCAGTCTGTGGGCAGGTGGACTCAGCTGGGCTGGGCACAGTGAAGGTGTACTGGCATCGTCCACTTCTGTCGTTTCCCCTCCACAGAGCGGCTCGCTCCTGTGCGTCCCCTCGCAGCAGGAGACCACACAAACACAAGGAGAGAAGGAGGAACATTCTGCAGACAGTTCTTTTAAAGTCTACTTTAAATTCTCCCTCTGAGGAATGACTTTCTGTCTTCTGTCCAAGCTTCTTTTACTTTTCAGCTCTGAGCTAGAGTTCTCCTTTAATCATTTGTTTATTCAAAATTTCCTGGTGAGAAGTTTCTTATTCTGAATCTTCTCTCAGGTATGTCCTCTTCTTCCTCTCTTGCTCTGCTCTTCCCTGTCTCTCCTCAGTGGACAGGTCCGTAACACTGAGCTCTCCCTCAGCAGCTCGCAGATATTTATACGATCTAGAGGGGAAGAGAGGAGAGGTGAAGAGGAGGGAGGGGAGACATGAAGATAGGGAGGGGGTCAGAGGCAAAGGGAGGGTGGGAGGAGAAGAGAAAGGAACGGGATGTTGGTTGTTTTGGGGATGAAAATAGCCCGTTTTGTAAGAAGTTTGAGTGTGCCTGTCTTTCTGCAAAAGCTCTCTGTCTTTTAAATTGGTGTATTCAGCCCCTCCAGTGTCATTATTATTATCTGTTAATGTTCCCTGATATGGGATTCAGTCTGAGAAGGTTTGGCGGAGGTTCGACCTCAGCGTGGCAGGGAAAGCTGGGCCTCATTGGATACAATTACCTCCCGAGGAGCCGGTGTCCCTTTTCATATCGGTAGGGGGGCAGCACGTGATGCAAGCAGCCAATAAAGTTTGCCATTATGAGGGGGCCGAGGTTACGAGTCAATTGATGGACGGATACCTGACGCTGACCCTGACCCTGACCCTGACCCTGACATAAACTGGGTCCCCTCAGCTGAGCTTGGGTTTGTTGTGACAGTGCGCGTTTGTATTCAAGCTGCAGATTCCCCTTGCTGTCGCTTTTTTTTTTTTACATTTATATTTAATACAACATGAGCGAGCTGCCGGGAGACATTCCTCAACGAGCCCACTTCCTGTCACTTGCTGCCGGGGTGGATTTGTTGCAGTCTGCTTCTTGTTCCTGCTCTCCGTCTCTTCCCTTTAACACAATATCAGAGACACGTCGAAGCTCTGCCTGCGAGGCCCACGTCCTCAGGTCATGTGATACAGAGGATGATCTCTTGTTTATTTTCAGAGGCAGAATGAAAGATGTGAAAGGGAGACACTTGCTCACAGTGCTGTATAGTAATGAAGTAGAAATACTTCGTTATTGTACTTAAGTTGCTATTATAGCTAAAACACACTCCCTCTGTAAAGTAGGTGAGTAACAACAACTATACATAGAACCTATTCATTGTTTGTTTGTTTGTTTTGTTTTTACATTAGTTTTTATTTCATTTTAACAAAACAAGTCACACTGTACTTGTTTTATTTTAAGAAGTAAATCAGTCAAAAAGCATTTCATGATTTGTGCAAATTTAATTCATTATTACCCTGTTAAAATGTTAAAATGACATTTCATTTGGTGAAGAGTGCTTATGACCTGTTTAAGGAAACGCTGTTTTTTGTTTTTTGTTTTTTCCACAATGTTTTTCCATTAACATTAATGCGTGTTGGCCTTTCTTCTATGGGCACGCCAGGCGAGCACCAGACAGAGGTTGAGAGCGTTCCTGTTTCTACTTCTACTTCCTCAATGAGCACCTGAGCTGGATTGTCGGCTAAGCTGCTGCTAAAGGAGCGCACATTGCTCTGTCGTGTGCAAACTGTAGGTAGTATTTTATCAGTGTCCAAGCTGTGTTTATTTTGTGTCAGGAAAGGGGTTGTGAGTTCAGTGGAGTGCGGAGGAGTAACTGACACAGACTGAATGCAGAAAATACAAGGAAGAGAAACGACGCAGGTCACAGTTTTCTGAAGATCTAGACTTTATTGTTTGGTCAGCTGTGTTCAGCTGCTCTATAGGAGTTCAAAATCAAAACAAAAGATCTGAAAATGAGTATAATAGTTCTGCTTTGCAGGGATGGAAAGTATACAAAAAAACTACTTCAGTAGAAGTACTGTTACCTTGATTAAATTTTACTTAGAAGAAGTAAAATTACTGGTGTAAAAATGTACTCAAGTAAAAGTAAAAAGTGGCTCATTTAAAATGTACTCAGAGTAAAAGCTACTTAGTTACTCTTTGGGGGTCGCGGTGGGTTGTACTATCATCTCTTTATCTTCATCCCGCCCCATGTCTTCGCAAAAATGCCCCTTTGCTGTCTGGGTGTGTGCGGCTGATTGTTGTTCACCTTCTGGCGCTGCAGTTCATCAGCCCGAGCCAATCAGATGGAGCGTTACTGGCATGCAGTCACAGCACCAGTTCATAGAAAACTTGGAGAAACTTATTGTTTCAGCTTTTTTCTTAGTAACTGATGTGATTACTTACTTTTTTTTTGTTTGAATACTTCAAACAAAACCTACTTAAGTAAAAGTAAAATCACAGATTTTAATAACTAGCCTACTTTAAAAAGTACAAGTACACAAAAAACTACTTACTTACAGTAATGTGAGTAAATGTAATTAGTTACTTTCCACCTCTGCTCCTGTGGGACTCGAAGTTAGTTAGGATATTGGACTTGACTTGGCGCTATAGAGCAAAGACTTGAGACTTACTTGCGACTTGCAAAACAATGACTTTGTCTCATCTCTGGAGCAGACACACACACACACACACACACACACCCACACTCCAGTCTCAAAAATCCCCGCTTTGACGGGTCTCAGCTTACCCTCATATCCTGCCTCTTTGTTTGGGTTCTTAGAATCTGTACTGGCTCCTCTTCTGCGCTGCTTTCCCTCATGTCTCCTTACTTCTGCATATGTTCACATTTCTTAAACATCCATCTCTGCTGACCTGCCAGGCCACCCTGAACCCTAAAACATCATCTGACCCAAATGCTTCACTCCAGGGAGGCCAGAGGGCAACGGGAGCAGGCGGGGAAAGGGGCACAAGAGGAAGCGTGCGTACTCTTAAAACACACCCCTCCTCCTGCAGGTTGATGCTCAGCCTCAGCCTCTTCTGGCAGCGCTCGCCAGCGGTGGCACCTGAGACACTTGTCCTGATTGATGAGACAAGCGTGTGATTAGTTCGACAGATGGATGAATGGCTGAATACGGTACGGCATGTGTTTGATTTTGAAAACACTGCATTTCAATATTCACGGTTGGCGAACATCCTCGTTCAGGAAATATCTTGAGGATGAAAAACTGAAGAGAAGAGGGGGAAGGTGGGACACATGAAATGAGGGATTTAATAAATCACTCTTAGGAGGAAAAGTCGAGGATAGAAACCACATGGAACCAGAAGAGGAGACAAAAGAGGAGAGAACCAGCGAAGAAGAAAGCTCCTGGGACATCAGGAAGAGTGAGAGAGAGGTCAACTACCACAGATTGAATAATAGAGGATGTTTCTAAACATTTCAACAATATTTTATTCACTAAATCCCAATAAGTATAAAATGTAGATGGATTTATTTTTCCGGTGATTCAGTCTCTGCTTCCTCTTGCTAGTGACACACGCATCTCTCCTCCGTACAGTCTCCATCGGACGGGGAGTGTGTGTGACTCACTAATGCTGGTTGGCACATTGTGAGTTTAGTTCACTTTTATAACCCTCATATATCTGCTGCTATGCCCGGAATCTGAAGTCATCCAGTATTAGCCTCCAACGCAGGACCAAAACATCCTTTGCTGCCAGCGTGGGTGTGTTTCCACATGCAGAGAGCATTAAACTGTCCTTTCATACAAAAATATACAGTATATTTTACACTGAATTCTTTTAAAATTTCTCATGTGGATGACAGAGTCCAGACCAGAGGCAGAATTAAACCTCCAGGCACCCAGTGTGCAGTTAAAGTAAATGACTCGTGTCTGCCAACAACACACATCTGCGAGACCAGAAGAGAACTGTCGCATTTTACAGCCACTTGTCCAACAAGAGCTTCGATTTCACTGCGGCTGAGCAGCACTGGGGACACCGTCCAGCGGCGTGCACGCTTCTCGCCACCGTTTCACCAATACACTTCAGAGACAAGCGTATGAGGTGAAATGTATGGAAGATCTGAGAGGCAAGGGAGGGGAAAAAAAGATTTCTGAAGATCCATTTTCAAAGTATGATGTAAATATTTTTCAGGCTTATGGCTCAATACTTCCAAACACTTTTACTTCTGCTGAAAAGTTACTGGACATATGAAGTTTTGGAGCTTGAATGATGAATCCTGCCTTCCTGTACTGGAAGTATTGAGCCCACGACGTGATGAAGAAGACTTGGATTATACCACACAAAGCTTTTGAGATTTTTCGATGGACATCTTTGCGTGGTTTTGATGTTTTTAAACTGTATCTCCACACACTGAAAGCAAAAGCAGTTAAAGTGAGTGGCTCGCATTTTTGGAAAAAAAAAAAAAATCCATTTACAGTGAGGGAACGCTGAAATGAAAAAGAAAATCTTAAATTCAGGACATCAAAGGGTGAGTAATTGATGCACAAAAAAAAAAAAAAAAAGCTTTGCAGTAAAAAGCTGAAACGAAGCCACCACCGCCCGCCGTGTGCACCAGCACACACTGTGGGCTAAAAAGCCATCTGCCATAGATCAATGCAGCAAAGACCCCTGTGGGCCAGTTCCATTTCAGCTCCCTCTGAGGGGTCGGACAATGCTGGCTAGTCAAAGGCCAGAGCTGCCAGCGTGTGTTTGCATCTGCCGTCCCAAGAACACGTTTAGCAGCAGGTCTGTGAGAACAATAACGCTTCAGACTCCAGTCCGTCAAATTTTAGTGCCATCCTGGGACTGTTCACAGGCTAATAAAATGAGCGGGCAATGAGAAGAGTTGAAAGAAAGCTCGGGATCTCACTGCCTGTCCAGAATGTTCAAGAGTGGAGGGATGGCATGACGATTAGGCTTCTCTCCCTCTTCACCGCCCCTCATCTTTCTTTCCATTCACCTACTTGATCGTTCCTCATGTTCTACTCTGATTGCCCTCTCCATCCTGTGACTTTTTTCTGAATTTCCCCCAGCATGTTCAACCAGTTCAAACCAGAATAAACCAGACCAATGCCCTTAAAAGTCACTTTATTCCAGAGCAAAACTGATCACAGTCTTCCAACGCAGTGCCAGAGTATCGTACATCATTACAGAATCAATATTTACAGCTAAAATAAATTACGATAAAAAATAAAAATAAAAATGACAATGGAGAGTTGCATGTATTATACAGTTAATTAATTTAGACACGATGATTTGACGGCCAAAATTTTCCCTCTATGTTACAGTACAGAGAAAAACTGTCCTGTCAGATGTGATGGAGGAATACCAGCATTCATAAGCGTCACGTAGCGGCCAGCAGAGATGAGAACTTAAAACTGGGAAAGACAGAAAGCTGTATTTAAATCAGACAGAAGCATCTGCACAGTTCGAGACAGTTTTATGCCACTGGCAGGAAGGTAGGATAGCCGTGACCAAACCGTCCCAGAACTCCACGCACGACCCAGGAGGAAGTTCAGAGCTTCAGAGTGTAGAGTGGTGAGGAGACATTCATAACCTGATGTTTCGTTTGACATGGTCGTTCTGTACAGTAAAACAAGGTACAAAGACACAGACGGTGGCGGAAAAGCGGTGAGTAATGGAGAAGAATAAGTAGGGTGGTGTTTGTCAGGGTGGCGTCCCTTTTTTCAGTCATCTGCACGGATAAACTAAATCACTCTCTGAATGATAAAAAGAAGCGACCTTTCACTACACAGATGAACCTCAGATGTTCCCTCACCTCGTGTTGACACAGTAAAATGAAAACACTCTCATCCTTCTGTGGTGAGAAGGCAGCACACAAGGAATCATGGGTAGACATCTGAGGTTCATTGGCTCAATGTTAGAGCCCCTTTATGGGAGGCTGCTGCAGCACATTTAGACCAACTAGTTGGCATGGATTCCCTGCCTTTACAGTATCTATGGTATCTATGTGGTAATATGCACAGCCTGGAGTTTCCCCGTCGTCAAGGCAAAGGCAGGGCTCTACACGTGATATGCATCATGGAATGTAGCACTCCTTCACATTGACTAGAGGGCTAAGAAAGTTGGAGTTTTCTCCCAAAACTGCATTAAAATACCTCCCCGGTTCTCCTGTGTTCCCTCTCTGTCGCTCAGTCTCAAAGCGAGCCTCAGTACTGATCTCATGGCAGATTTACGTGGAAATACCGATGATAAGATCAGCACTAAGGGCAAACAGAGGCCAGATTCTTGATATGAGGGTACACAGGCTGAAACTGAAGAGGGTGTGGGAGGCTGGCTGGATGGCTGGCGCCCCCTAGTGGGAGTGGAGGACTGTGTGCAGAGAGGAGAGCAGGAGAGGAGGAAGAAGAGGGAGAAAGACGGTTCTCCCACATCCTCCTTGTCGGCCCCTAGCGGTATCGCAGGATTACTGGAACTGAAAGGGAGAAAGAGCATTTAATGAGAAGTTTGTTACGTAGATTTAAACTGCGCGAGTGTGTTCGGCCGAATACTCACTGATGATAATGAGCAGGAGAGCCACAACTACCAAGGCGATAATCATCTTCATCTGCGGGAGAAACAACGCACCATAAGAAAGACAACAATGCACTTCTAAATGGTTTGTTTTTCCTTTTTGTTGTTGTTTTGTTATTTGCCTCCCTCTCAAGTTCATGAAAAAACGATAGATAACATTCTTTCGACTGTGCGTGCAGTAACAAGGAAGAGACGGGCAGAGCTCGCACACCGCTAATTAGCTTAGCTCAAACACTGGTAGTCTATGGGAAGTGCTAGCCTGCCTCCACCTAAAGTCATCAGATAAACT
>JAQLOL010000020.1:24533304-24554156 GCA_029783665.1 Naso thynnoides
TCAAAAACTGTTCTAACGGTCAGAAAAGCTCTGGAAAAGTCTCTTTTCCCAGTGTGACGTCACAGCTGTTCGCGTGCACTCCCAAGGCGCGGTCATGCTGTGTCTCGGGAGCGTGGATGCCTGCCCGTTGACTTAATGGGGGCTCCGAACGGTGCTTAATGTGGTCGGTAAAGTGAATTAAACAACTCAAAGGTGAGTTTTTTTGTGATTTGCACATTCTATATGATGGGAGGTCCCAGAGCATCATGGGGGGTGACTCTACTGCGCAGTCTCTATGGGCCGCATATCGCGGAAGTAAACCCGGAAGTCAGGAACTTTTTCGGCGTATGCGCCAGGTGAGCAACTTTCATTGAAATGAACGGCGGCCATTTTCCGGTCCGGTATCCAGTTCTTATAATACATCCATGGTTGCTTCCCAGCAAGTCTTATACTACAGCTAATGTTAGCTTGTTAGCTCGTTAGCTTATTAGCAGAGGTCACCACCTGCAGCCAAGAGGAACACACAGTCTACAAAATGACTCGTGATTGACCCAAAGTCCTGTCACTGTCAGTACAGAGCCAAGTTCCCCTTGAGGATCAAAGTTTAACCTTAATTACAACTTGAAATCATCATTTATTTGTTTATTAATCTGAATTTACAAAGTAAGTTATCTAAGGTTACATGTAGTGGAGTAAAATGTATATTTTCCTTTAAAATATAGTGGAGTAGAAGTATAACGAGGCAAAAAGTGGAAATAGCCTTCTCGAGTCAAGTACAAGTATTTCAGAACTGCACTTAAGTACAGTACTTGAGTAAATGTACTTAGGGATTTTTCACTACTGATGGAACTATTACTACTAAGACATTTATTATTGATACACATCCAAACTAACGTGTGGCTGTGAGATTATTGATAAATAATCCCGTGAGACTTGATTTGACACACATTTAATTCTATTATTATCCTGCATGTCTGTCACACTGCAGCATGTAGTGTTACATACTAAGGGAAAGCACAGGTTTAAGTAACTGCTTTAACGACCGCTACATCCAAATCAATTTAAGTTTTTAGATTTGATTTGGGTCTCAAGGATTAAGTCTGAACATTGAAAGTACATTAGTATGTTTCTGATTGGTCCACTCACAAGTATGTGCGTGCATATACATACAGAATGTGCTTGTGAATGGCTGTAATTAAAATGTTTTTGTGTGTAGCATGAAGGGGCTCTTTCTTTATGACCACAAGCAAGATACTTTAGTTGCTGCAAAGACTGAAATGGAATTTATTATTTTTGTTTGTTTGTTTGTTTGTTTGCTTGTCTTAGTTTTTTGTTTGTTTGTTTGTTTTTACTAGACAGTATTGTTTCAGTTTAAAGTTTTTGTTGAAGGGTATAGTTTTTTCGTTATTTTTATTTTTTAATTTAATTTGAGTTGAGCCACACAGGTCATATCAACTGATTGATTAAACCAGGAGTCTACAACCTGACACACTTTTGCCCTCTGCATTGGCTCTCTGTAACTTAAAAAAAAAATTACACGGAAAAAAAACTAGTCATGTTTTTTGACATTGTCGTTGTTGTAAGGCTAAAGCGGTGTTTTTGAAACTTGCATGTTTTCAATGCGTCTCTGCTCCAACACACCTGATTCAAATGAATGGCTCGTTATCAAACTTCAGCAGAGCTCGATAACGAGCTGATCGTTTGAATCAGGGACACATCGAAAATAAGACAGAGAGCACAAAGAAACAGGACTGAAAAATACTGTCCGAGAGTCATTTTTCCATTTTCTGATTGTAAAAATGCTTTATCACATGGAGTATCTGTGCTCTCAGGTTGTGATTTTGCTAATAAATTGAATAATTAGAGCTGATATTGTGTTTTACGATCTGGCCCGATGATTGCGACATGGCTGAGGATTAACTGCTTTTTTTGCTTTTACTATTTTAATGCTACACTGCTCGAAATATTTGATTTATTTTTAAAGTAGGCTACTTTTTGAAATTAATTTTTACAAACACAAGAAGGACTCAAAGTGGTTTGTTCAAAGTACATGTAACTACTAAGCATAAATAGCCCACTGTGGGAAAAACAGAAGGTATTACAAGCCTATTAAAAATTATGATAAGCTAATTTAGACGTTTATATTAGTGTACCTTCATTATGAGGCTAAAATATGTTTGACAAGTTTTTATGGTGAGGAAGGGAACAAAATGGCTCTTTTCATAGTAAAGGTTGCTGACGCCTGGATTTGACCTGCAGTCTGGTGAAAGCTGGGTGGGGCTACATGCTAAGAATTTTGTGATGTCACCAAACTCATGGACCAATGAGAACAAATTATGAGAGCTGTCAAGCCAGAGCAGGTCATCAGTTTGTACATGCACACTGTCCCAAAGCTGCAGTCGGGTTAAAATCTGCAAGGCCCCTCAGATCATTGCGTAGTGTGGGCAGGGTTTCAAACAGACAAAGTTGTAAATTATGTAGTGTTTTAAAAACTACCTTACTTTTATTAACCTGTAGCGCTGCGTTTGTCGTGCTGTTTTCTTGTTTTGCATAAAAAACGGCAATATTTATTGGTACAACTGCGGCATAAGTGAAATCTGTTGGTTTGTAGTGGCTTCAAAGGCATTCAAAGAAGTTTTTTAATTGAGAAGTGAGCAGACAGTTTCAAAGTCTCACCTTCCAGAACTCAACCGAGCAGGTGCAGAGGTGTAGCTATAGGGTGTAAATCGTTAATTACACTTGAGAATACATGACTTCAGGTAAAGTGGTGCACAGAAAAAGAGGCTGTGGTTTAGTGAGTTCGCAGGAAAATGACCATTAGTCAGATGAGTCATCGCTGGAAAAGACAGAAAACACCCCTCGGTGGTTTTTGAAGAGCTGATGCAAATACATCGTCAGTCAGCAGATTTCAAAGCCAATTCAAGTTTCACTGGAAATTGCCGAGATGTGCCAAAGGTGACATTTTTCATGGGTACTGAAACAGCAAGTAAAGTTTCTGGTGGAAAAATCATGCCACAGTCTAACAGGAAAAAATGTGTTTCATTAGTCTTTGAATGGTCTGCTCTGAACTCTATTAATGCAAAGTGAAATATTTAAATATCTGAGGACCTGTCTGCAATAAACAGTGTCTGCAAAGCTGTAAAATAAATTGTGGAATATTTACCAGTTTAGAAAACTGAATTTTGTGCTTGCTTTTCACACTGATGGGTGACACTTTACGATTTGACCAGCAGAGGTCAGTCAAGATCCTTGAATAGCCTTAAAAAGCAGCTACAAAGTTTGTGTTCAAAGAACCATTTTTTTCTCTATTTATCATTGATTACCCCCCCAAACCACAACTGAAAATTACTGAATTACACAAAACTAATAATGGAAGGTGATAAAAAACACCCTGACGCACAGAGTATTTACCTAAAAACCTAAAACTCTTCTGCTTTTTCTGAAGCAAAACTTCAACACGTTTCAACTTTATCATATTTAATTCCATTGTAGCATATTGATGATGACACGCGGTACAAAAGCAATAACATTACAACTTGGACCCAGTAAACCCCACCAAAAGTATCAACAATAAACACCATAACACCAAGCATCTCTGTTTGAAAGTGAAGTCAACAAGACAAACAAGTTTTGGTTTGGCGAGACAAAGCAAAGGACGATTAGGATTATTCTGCCTCCTCCTTTTTCTATATTTTTTCCCCCCATGAATAAAAATTGGTACATTGTATTCATATATTACAACACTCAACAGAAAACAAAGTAATACAAAAATTTAACAACATATGAACCTTGAGCGGTGCATGGAGAAACAGCTTTAAAGAGCAACACCTGTGGCACGTCGATTTTTCTCACGCAGGTTTACACATTTTCACAAAAAGGTGCTTTTTAATCACATGCGAATTGATTCTGAGCTCTGATCACAGATGGATTCCAAGGAAACAGTGAATTGTGGGAAGCAGCAACATGCTAGTGCACACGGTCGGACAACAGATGGCGCCATAAGCCTTACTACAATCCTTCCACTTGTGAGGCTCTCCTCCACTGCCTTCTAAAAGTCACATACAACTTTAAAAAAAAAATGAAGTGGCTTCAAAATGAGCAAATATTACATTGAAACTTGAGAAAATGTGAAATATTTGCCAGCAAATACCCACTTCACAAAGACATTTGAGAAGATTTGGATGTGGTTGTGTTTAAAATGTGTTCAAAATATGAGCAACTTCTTTCCCCTCAGTTGGACACCTGTGAAATTATTGTAAATTTAACTGACTCATTGAATAATTAATAAAGCCACTTTGAGTTTGCACCATAGTGGCCCATTCAGTCTAGCATTAACAGTATTTAAAATGTATTTATTAAAGAGTCATCCTGACATTACTGTTGATATACTTTATGTTTTTGTGATGAACCTTCAATGACTAGAGAGATTTCCTTAATTTTTAAGTGATGATCTTTACTAGGAGCATTCTTAAAGTGTAAACAAATGCAGTTTTTGTAGTAGGGCTTCACAATTAATTGAAATTTCACCAAATTTTCATAAATGACCTGCTGCAATTTGCAAATCGCTGGGAGTTGCAATTATGTTAAAGGAGAAATGTGTGTTTCAAAATACCTTTTAATTCAAACATTGAGGCGCTGCAGACTTGTCCTGGCCTAAACATCCTTCTACAGACTTAAGAAATCATCTTTGTTTGGTACAGGTCCCTGCAAAAATCACACTATAACCGTTTCAATATGTTTTTCAATGGGAATAAGAAAATATTAATGTAAAAATGATCATTCTGTTAACGTTGCAAATGATATTACAACTGCTACATCAGTCCAAAAAAATCACAATGAGGCATTTTATTAAAATTTTGCTGCCATAATTTGCAGTAAAATTAAACTTTAAACACGGAAAACTTTTTTTTAAAATTTTGTACTGACGCAATCGGATTGAAGGCAAATATGTCTCAACGCTTTCGTAATAATCTCCAGAGGGGAAATGCACAGAATTTGTTACATAGAACATTTACAATTTGTAAAAAACATTTCAATCATTAAATTTCAATATATTTAGACACATGACACTGTTGTTTCTTTTTTCCAGATTAATAAGTCTTTACATCAGGCCTCCCAGACTGCCAAAATCCAGCCTAACACTCACTTGTATTTATACATATTTCTTGTTACACTGTAGTTGTTAATATGCAAGATTAAGATGACTAAAAATTCATTTTTGTAATTTATAATGTGGGTTACTAAGAATCCATCCTTTCCTCAGTGATGCTTTCACAAGCATAATGAAATCGTGTCTTTAAATGAGCCTCCTTAAATTTAATTTTATTAGCTATGCTAATATTAATGCTAACGTCACAAGCAACGAGTCTTTTCCAGTAAAAAAAACAAAAACAAGAAAACAAACAAAAAAAAATGGCTGAAATGAGCACAACTGTACAATAAATATCTTGAAGTTAAAAAAAAAAAGATACTTTGGCACATTGTTCCTGCTGAGCAGCAGGTGGCAGGAGCACATAAAAGCAAACTTAGAGTGTTTTATAGTTAGGTCGAAGCATTTTGCCATTAGTGAAGCATTTTACATTCAATATAACAGACAAGAAAACAGCAGTCTAACACCAACATCGAGACTGCGAGTTAAAGGGCTGAATTACTTGGGGTAGATTGGCAAATTAGGTACTTTACACGTCAATTTACATATACATTGTTTACGTATGTTTGTCAACAGTTTGTATATATACAGCTAAACATAATTTGACATGAAAAATAAGTCCACATTTCATCTTTTTTGACAGATGTGGCTGAACTGCATTAACCAGTACTCGCACAAATACTCTACATTTAGCAGCAATTACTAAAATGTACACCTTAGTGTCTGTATGTGTTGAAAAGGTTTTGAAAAAATAAAAATGATGAAATGAAAATATGACAAAAGCAAAGAAAGAAATGTTTTCCTATTGTTCTCTGGTGAGATATTAAGAGTTCTGGACAAAAAAGGGTGGCATTCTGGAGAATTGTGAAGGGAGTTTTTTTGAGGTATTTCATGTGGGCATTTTTTTAAAGGACGAATCCTACATACAGCTTAGGAACAGAAGCAACTTTTCCACATCCATATTAACAAAAAATACTAGTGGCTCTTGGATGTACAAGTCTATAAGGCAGCAGCTGCGCACGTAAACAACAACGCCATGGCGCTAAGATGCAGGATAAGCACAGAAGGGTCATGGAGAGGATAAAATCCATCCATGAAAGGCAGGATGAGAGGAAACATGAAGGTATGGAGAAGGACTGATTGTCATTGGAGGGGTTTGGTCATGCCATTGTCTGGCTGGCAGAGCAGAACCTCCACAGAGATTAAGCCGGAGTCCATGTTCTGTGATCACACCAGCGTCTCAGGAAGTGCGTCAGCATTGTCCGAGGACAGCAGCTGCCAGATCTGCCACCTGTCCCTCTGCCAGTCCTGCCACTCCGGGCTGTGCGGCACCATTTGGGCCTCTGTTGTCGAGGCTGAGTCACTCTGTGCTGCACTCAGCCTCCCGTGCTGCAGAGGGGGCCGCTGAGCTGTTGCCAGCTGAGGGGAACTTTGCGAGCCGGCCACTCGATGGTGGGCGTTATAAGGTGGAGGAGGACCGTGGCCGTCGTTGAGCGCAGCAGGGGTGCCGTCGCTAGTGTTCGTCCCCCCTTGAGGTCTGGAGGTCAGGTTGAGTCCGTGTGCGCTCGCTCTGTTGAGGCCTTGTGTGCTGTTGAGGCTGGTGCACACCCTGGTGACCGGGGGATGCGGCCTGCACTCGCTGACGCCAGGCGCTGTGTGGGTCCGCTGGAGCGTCGCCTGCTGCCTGCCATCGCCGTGGGGTCCGTCGAGACCTTCCTGTGAGCTGCGGGAGCTTTCCTCTGACATGTTGCCATGGGAATCTAGAAAGAGATCACAGCCTACATCAGTCAAATGAAAACGAAGGATAAACCCCTCAAAATGGGGTAATTGATATAAGAACGTTGAAGTGCTTGACACAACTCAGGTCTTGTTGCATCTTCACTTTAATGCAACCATTATTTGGTGCTGGATTAAATACAAATTCTGCAGAATTGGAGTTAAAGCAGGTCTACTAATCAAGAGGTTGCTGGTTTGATCCCCAACTCTGCAGTCTGCAAGTTGAAGTGTCCTTGGGAAAGATATGGAAACCCCAATTGCTCCTGATGGGTGTTTCACTGATGTGTAAACGTGTGTGTGTGAATTCCTAAAGTTGGAACATAGCAGAAGAATATATGTGTGTAAATGGTGAATGCTGACTTGTGTGGCAATGCACTTTGGGTAGTCAAACTACTTTGGGTAGTCAAACAACTAGAAAAGCATTACATACACAATGCAAATACAAATAAGAACAATAAAGAAGTGCCATGCAGACAAGAAAAAAAAACAGATGAAAGACAATGAACAGAAATTGTGACAATAAATACATAAGCACATTAAACAAAAGAAAAAATAGTTATAAAAAAGGAAGTTTGCAGCAAATCCCCACTATCCTCTCATAAGTTTTGTGCTGGGAGCTGAAGCAACAGCTGATGATAATCTGTCCTTCCAGGTCTTTAATTATATAATGATACTAATAAACTTTTTTTATATAGCACCTTTCAAAACAAAGGGTTACAAAAGGCTTTTACAAGATCAAATAAAACACGAACGCTAAAGCCAGACTGAAGAGAGCGGAAGACACAATAAGTTAAGCAAGTGCAGTCACTGAAAGGCATTTTTAAACAAACAGGTTTTCAAAAGTGATTTAAAAGATGAAACCAAGGCGCTATCGCCTTTGCTGAACTGATCTAGATCTCGGAACAGCAAGCAAATATGCATCAGAGGATGTCAGAAAACGACAACAAACATGGGGCATCAAAAAGTCTGTCAAATAATTTGGTGCAAGGCCTCTCAAGGCTTTGTATATTTCCATCAAAACTTTAAAATCACTCCTAAAAGCAACAGGTAACCAACTTAGGGAGGCCAGGATCGGTTTAACGTGGTCGTGTTTTCTAGTCCTTGTCAGAATTCTGGCAACACAGTTTTGGATGAGCAGAAGGTGGGAAAGTGATTTTTATTATACATTAATTAATGAATGTGTTCACCTGGCATCAGGTGTACATTAGTTGCTAATTAGATGACAATGGTTTTGGATGACTACCAACAAAAATCACAGAAACTGCCGTGTCTAGTTCGGTTAGGGTTAGGGTTCATTCATTTAGGGTAAGTTAGGAACTCTGGATGATTTTCAAGTTCTAGATACATTTTTTAAACTCCAGGAAGGGGGCACTTAAGCCAAAAACTCTAAGGGGAGTTAGTTACCCTTTAAGGAATCCTCAGGATTCTTTTCCTCCCTAATGGTTGAACAGCACCAGGTATCAAGTATCTAACTGACCCACTGGGAATAGAATCTTCAGAAGGCCTTGACTGATCGAAAACGGTTTACCTGTGTATGGTTGGTCCTTGTGTATTGGTTTCAGGGTGGTGTGCCATGTCCCCCATATGTTAGCATGCTCCTCTGATATAGCATCTGAAAGAAGTAAGAGAGGGTTACACAATGAAAAGTCAAAGAGACTTTTGTATAGCCTGCAAAATAAAGGTTTTAAAAAAGTCAATTAATGGATATAAAACCAAAAATCATTATGTCACTGAGTGTTAGACATCGTAAGTATACCTTTGGTTCCCCAAGTGTCAGCCCCAGGCTCTCTGCTCCAGCCTGCCATCTGCCCCATTAGACTGTACTGTTCTGGGACGCGGAAGAGCTGCTCGCTTCCCGGACTTCCTGGTTCTCCTCTCCGCTCGCTCAAAACTGGCGAGTTGTTGTCGTAAGGTGACAGCTCGCCGCTCGATGCCTTGTTGGAGTCGCTGGAGGACCGGCGCTCGCTCAGCGCGAAGGGCTCCTCTGTCTGCAACATGTCGGCGCTCCTGTGGTTAAATATGAGCGACATGAGCACGGAACAGGCAAAGAGAGACATCCGACCTCGTGCATGTGTGCACCTAGTGTATGTCCACGCGTGTAACTCACTGTGATGCTTTTCTTCGTAGGAGGTAGTCCACAACATCTGGATCCGTCTCCAACAGACTCATTAAAACTTCATTTTGCAGATCCGGAGGCACCTAAAAAATCATGTTGACTATTAAAAAAACAACTACTTGAGTGGAAATAAATGAAAAGAAGGAGATTAGGCATTAGATGCCTACTGTGTGCCAAAAAAGTTCACACTTCAAAGATTTCTTAGGATGATTACTTAGGATAATGGATTATTCTGCCGCTCAAAGGCTCAGTTTCTATGAATTACTTTTATCCTCAAATGCTTTGAAAGCAAAAGTTGTTAGATTCCGTCGTAAGCATGTTACGAAACAACTTTCAAATGTCATTCGCAGAACTTGAGCTCCCTACAAAACTGTTTTTACTCTCCCAGACTGAGCAAGTCAGTACCAATTACTAGGTGTGATAAATAGCTCTTCATTGGCTTACTCAAGGAATGTACGCCCAAGCGGAACGGCAGTGGCAGGTTACAAAACATCACGGTTTAAGGTTTCAGACCTGAAATGACCTGAACTGCCTGTCCGCACTGTTTGAGAATCCTGGGAGCAGAAAGGAACAAAAGCGACTGATGAGGAGGTGGGCTAATCCGTGTGAAACCGTGGCCGCTTCTGACACCACATGAAGGGTTTCAAGCCCAAATTTTCTCCTTTTTTTACTTGGAAATAAGTTCAAGTATCTCAATAAAAACTTGTCAGTGTTATTGTCAGCTAACTGGCAAGATTTTCCTTCTTGTTATATCTACTCACAAAAATTCAGGTATCGTTTTGACAAAAACGCACCCATCAGTCATCTTTCACTCTTTTTTTCCTTCATTTTTCTGTTTTTATTAGCCAAGACACAACCATTGTCTGCTATGCCAGGAGGGATATTCATCCTTTAAGCCTACATAAGAATGTGAGAGGAAAAAAGAGCATGAGTGAATGTGAGACCGTGTGTCTCATAGACAAGCGGAGGAATACGAGGAGGAAGTCAGGATGAAAGTTAGAGACACACATGTTGGGTGACTGACCATGAAGAGGGTTTGGTAGCTGGCGATCATCCTCTGCAGCACGGCAATGACGGCGGTGCTCTCTTCGGCCCGAGCCGAGCTCTGGACGCTGAACTCCTTGTCTGAGTTCTTCTGCTTGTGGAGAAGGTTTGGGCCAAAGATGGTGGCCAGGTTCAATGACGTCATCTTGTTCCCGGTGATCTTGAAGAAAAAACACAAAAGCGCAACACTGTTAAGGTTGGATCATAAAGTGCCTTCACTCTAACCCAACTCAGACTGACTCTTTTACTATTGAGAAAGCTATAAAAACTAAAGAATTCCACTATATTTAAGTGGCTTCTGATCAACCAAATTAATTTTCAAAATAAAGGTATATTTATACAAAGAAGAAGAAGTAGACTGCTGATCCTAATAATGCAAAACTTCTAAGTCTGACCCACTGGCAGACTCAGGATGTTTGATGGGCAGGGGCCAAAATAGTAAAAAGGGCAATTGTTGTATATGGTGGGGCACCAGCAAGCAAGTTGTTGAGCACTTTACCACGTTTTGTCCACTGGAAAGGCACCCTAGAGGACATTTTTATGTTTGTCCACTGGAAGGGCACCTCGAGGACACTTTACCATGTTTTGTCCACTGGAAGGGCGACCTAGATAGTAGTTTAACATGTTTTGTCTTTTTTTTTTTTTTTTTGAACATTTCCCTTTCCCCTTGGAATAAACGTAAAATAAAAATGTGCCTTTCTGGGTTTAGAATCACATTTCAATCACAATATTGCAAAGATGAAATAGAAGTCAAATGTAGAAATATATCTTATGTCATTTATCGTATGCTGGCCTGTCTAAACAGTAAAAATGAGAATCATATTGATTTATTTTGTTCTTATTTGAAAATGGGGTCATGTGTCACATGTGGATGACATGTTAAGGTCAGTGTTGTGCAAAGGACAGAATGCATTCTGAGGGAATTACCATGATCTTCTGCCATGAATGGAGATAAATGAAACACCATCTATTTTTAGAACAATTCCAACTTCTTGGCTGACAGTCTCAATGCATTTAAATTCCCAGAAAAGCTGTCTCCTGCACAGGCGGCGTCTTAGGGATTCCGCTGAGTGCTGCAGCACTGACAGTGACTGCGTTGACTTTGCGTCACAGAGGAAGAAGACGGATGCCTTCTTAGCAATGTCTTTGACCTCTAGTGACCTCGAGTCTGGCGCACGTCTTCCATGCTCTGCTGAAAAACTTGGCTGTGAATCGAAGTCTTCCTGATGAAAACGAATGCAGTTTTCCCGTTTCTTCTCATAACAACTTGCTACTTCCTGGCAAGTCCCAAAACACAGAACGAGGCTGAGGCAACTAGTCACAGTCATTTCCTCACCACAGCACTTTTTTTTTTGTTGCTGTTGTTTAAGAAGTGTCACTTTAAATGTTACTGCCTGAATACAACCATTTATAATAGATACAAAACTGTTCTTGTACATGATTGGAAAAGCTTCACACAGTAAACAGTGTTAATGAAAGGATTCAGATCATTTACTTCCTGTAAGTAATTGAGGGCAGGAACACAGTAATTATCAGTAAAATGAAATCAAAGCAAAAAACACTTGTTCTACAGTAAATGTCCCTCTAGGACTGATATCTGATTATTAGTGATGTCATACTGAGACCCAGTCCAGGCTGTTTCTCCTCAGGAAGCTCAGGTCTTCTGATGTCAGCAGGTCACTCCTGTATGTGTTTTATGGTATAAGTATTTCTTGTCTTATCATATTAGGGGTGTTTCGATACACTGATGTACCGATGCATCAATTTATATTCCTACGAGCAAACTACATCGATAGATAAACAGAAAATCCTCCTTTTTGTGTGACTTGTATCAATCTAAAATGATTTTTTAAAGCAAAAATTGATTATATCGACACTGAGGATTGGTGGCTTGCATTTAGCACACCAAACGTTATATGGATGTATTTTTTGCAGTTATAATGGTAAACAGTTTTAAACATTAGTTCTCTGATGTTCCGCGCATACATTCTTAGCAGTGTTGCTTCAGATAAAGGTGGATCACGTCAGGGAAGCAGCAGGAGAACGAGAGATTTTCAGTCTGCGTTTGCGCTCCACGCAGACTGAACAGAGGCCTTGAACTGAATGTTTGTGTAGTTCAGTGTATCGAGCTTTTCCAGTGTTTTACCTCCTCTGCCACTGCAGAGAAATAGTCTTTTTCTTTTCCTCTATTTTTGGCCCAAAAACAAACAAACATATAAAAAAATAAATAAATAAAAATGTTACTGTATCGATTTCTAGTCTTTGAATCGAATCACATCGTATCGTTCTAAATGAGCCCATATCGTTCTTGTATCCTATCCCCAACCATGTATCATGATACACATCTTATCATTGTTAAAACACATCGTGACATCCCTGTATTGTAAACATCAATTTGTATTTTACAGTTGCAGCGACTTGATTTGGAGCTACTTTTAAATTCTTTAAATTCAGTTTGGCAGTTCAGTCCAGAGCCTCCCAACATTAGATAATATGAGGACAAAGTTCCACATTACAAATCTGTTTCTATTTTCAGAACTTTCTTTCCAGCCTTCGTTTTCTGAAAGAATTTTTATGATTATTTAAATGAAATGCATGCATGACATTACACAAATGAGGGGAAAATGTGTGCGGATTTCGAATATTGTGCAATGCATTAAAAAAATGACTTGCCAGCAGTGATGCCACTAGTTTAACATCAGCTCCTTTCTACAGTCTTTGGTCTTCTTCAGAGGGTGTGTGTGTGTGTGTTTGTGCATGCGTGACATTTTCACTGCATCTGGGAGGCATCAGTCAAAGGTGTATGCGTAGTTCCTGCTCAGAGACTTCGAGCTCCACGGTCATCTATTACCCACACTCCCCTGTTATCGCTGTTGTATTTGTACTGAACCCCCCCCCCACTCCCTCCCATCCTCCCCTTCAGAGACCCTCTCCCCCCCCACCCCCCACTCCAGTGTCCATCCTGAACAACTCCAGGAGCCAGACATGGCCACAGAGCGGTCTGCTGCTCTCATCAGGAGCCCAGAGCTCCTCTTTTTTTTATAATTTATGCTCTTCTCCAAGTCTAACTTTGGAAGTCCTTGGAAGCAGAAACTCAAAAGCTTGTCTCAGAGTATCCACTGTGGAACAATTTAACAAGTCTCGCAACAATTTCAGCTATTTTTCCATATTATCTGGAGGATATTTTTTAACATGCTTGATTCCTGAACATTGTAACCATTGACACAGGAAAATGTCCATGTAGAAGAACAAAGAGGGAATTTATTTGAATATGGAAATTTTTAAAAAACTGAAAACAGACAAATACCGACATCCTGCAGCAGCCTTCCCACTGTAGATTCTACAAGTCAACACTGTGATTAAAAACCTGTTACTCATACCGTATGTTCCATACATTTAAAATGTCCTAGTAATCATGGAGTGTCCTCTGCATTGTTAAATCTGATCCAGTAATTGAGGTTTGATAGGTTTCCCTCCAGATTCAAAAGCAGATGTCTGCCCAGAATTACCCCCTAATCCTCCAGCTTCTTCTTCTTGCCCTGTGGCGAGGTATCGTTGTTTTGAGCAAAGTGCTCGGACATGGCTGCGAGCGCTCGATAGCGATGGGAGATGGTGTTCTTCACTTCTTTTGGCAACTCAGCATAGCTGCAGGTGAGAGGAGGTATGACTGTGTTTAGCAAAGTAGTGAAAAATAATCTGTTAAGAGAGAGCATTACGTGAAAGATCAGAGTGATGCTTTTTTTTTTTTTTTTTAAATGAACAAATCTGTGATGCTCAACTCATTTCTGAAAGTTTAATGTGTTGTCCCGTGGCTCCCCCTTGTGGAATAAACGAGACATTTTAAGCAGTCTTTGCTTACGTTTTGTCGAATCCCTCTGGCTGAAAACAGGGATCCCATCCAAAGTCTCGAGGGCCCCTAGGTTCCACAATGTGTCCCTAAAACATAAAGAAAAAAAGTAAATAGTAAATAAAAACAACATGTACAAACACTGAGGTTAAGTTGAGAGAGTCTGACCTCAGTTTTCCCTCTGAATAGCTGCACTGGTTCATCTTTCCCAGCAGAGAACGCAAAAGTGCAGAGAGCCCAAGCCGACTTATCTTCAAATCCAGCGAGCAGTTTGTACAAACCTACAATAAAACACGTGGCGGGATCAGAGATGCTCGACAGCTCACTTCACCTTTTCTATGCAACTTTTAACACCTCCGGTAAAACATCTCAGCGGTGCTTCATCTATTTCTATTCTTACCTTCTGGCTTGAGTTTATCCAGGAACCATTTTCTACAAAAAATAAAGCTTATTTTTATTTTTCGTTCATTATCACTATTGATGACACAATGGGAGGGAAAAGTTATTATTCTCACATGTAAGGACCAGGCAGCCCTTCCAAAGCCCTGAAACACAGACATGTGTCCTCCACTATGACTGGCCCATCGATCTGAAGGAGAAAAACAACCAACAACACGTCAGTTTCGATCATGTGCATGCAGAATATTTGCTTTCATGACTATTAATTGTCAGTTACTGTACCAGTCGTGCAGCCTCCTTACACTTTTGTACAGAAATCTCATCTGGCTCTCCTTGGTACTCAGGCACTGGATGAGGAACAAGTGGGTGAGCAGCAATAAGACGCACACATACTCAAAGAGTGGCCTCGCTTTTAATACTTACAGTCAATCTTTTTTGACACTAGTTTGTATGGAAACTTGTCTCCAAGGATCTGAATGACCTGATGGATGAAACCATAATGAGAGTAAAGCATAAATATGGCTGCATTAAAAAAAAAATTAAATTAAATAAAGTTCTGGAATAATTTGCAGTTAGTGCTGTGTTTGACCTAGCACGAGTGCAGAAGCGAAATCATACAGGAATAAATACGACAAATATCGCGCCTGTGACGCTTTAGGACGGACGGCACAGCCACAAGCAAACAATCTGTTTCCGGTACGAAATGTTTGATTTTCACCTCTTCGAGTTTTTTGGCGTTTCCAGTCACAAAGACCACAGACCTTCCTGCTGCCACAGCCATGACGAAAAGCACCCGGAGGATTAACAAGACCGGACAGAACACTTCCGGCTCAGCAACGGCCAATCAAATCCGCGCTGTGAAATCCAGCGAATCAGCGGGCACCTTGTGGCCCCGCCCTCTGCAAGATCCTCCAATCAGGTAGCGGTACTGCCAGCAATGTTGTCCGGCTACAAAGTCTGTTCAAAAAGCCATGTGGGGAAGGAGAAGCGGCTGTAAACGACAACATTTTTAACTTTTGGTAGCCGACAATGAGTCTCTTACCGCGGAGCGCCGAGGAGTTCAGCTCCGCCGAATACTGGGAGAGGTTCTTCAAGAAGCGCGGAGAGAAGTCCTTCGAGTGGTATGGAGACTACAACAAACTCTGCGGAGTGTTGCATAAATACATTAAAGTTCAACATAAGGTGAGAGCGTTGGACATTAACGTTATACATTTAAATGGCCGTTTGCCTAAAATTTACTGTAAGAGTACATTTCTCTCGGTGTCATCTCATCGTTGTGTTTTAAACCAACACACTTCCTGTCTGATATGAGGTATCACTAGGTTATTATTTAGATGCTTTCTTTAAGTAAAATGAGCAACACAGCGTTGTAAACATTACGAGAGAGAGAGAGTCCTGTTTTCAAGATCTAACTCAAAGAATGTCAAGTGCATTATTTGCCTGAAACCTGACTTACTTATATCAAAAGTAACTTTCTGGAGTGGGTGGAGTGCTGTGAAATCTACAAGAACGTATCATATTTTAGAAAGGCACCATGTGCATTTTAAATTCCGTGTGTCCTGCACAGAAGTTCAGTGTAGCGTTAAATTTGACATAGTCAAATCATGCACAATACCTCGTGAGTCTCCACCAGCTCCAATGACAGGAGCAGGTTCTGCGACGTCGCTCTGTCTCTCCGCCCTTCAGGTGCTGGTAGTCGGCTGTGGTAACTCTGAGCTCAGCGAACAGCTGTATGACGTTGGCTACCAACGTCTGACTAACATTGACATCAGTGAGACGGTGGTGACCCACATGAACCAGCGAAACGCTGAGCGCCGGCCGGGCCTGACCTTCCATCGGGTGGATGCCACACGAACTCCGTATGAGGATGCCAGCTATCAGGCGGCTCTGGACAAAGGCACGCTGGATGCCATGGCTTCAGAAGAGGAGGGAGCGCTGGCCAGGAACATGCTCGCTGAGGTGAGAAACCAGTGGGTCAGGGTGTCCGCAGAGCATGCTTTTTGTTTATTTTGTTGACCACTTTTGTATACCAGACTCAGAAAAGCCATGTAACTGAATAAACACTCAGCAGTGTAGCCAGGCACGAGGAAATCTGGACTAAAAACAAAATAAAAGCGATAAAACAGACAAACTGCATAAAAGCAATAAAAGTAAAGTGATAAATAAAGGAAATAAAAGCAATGAGGGACAATAAGAAAATGATATGGAGATACAAGGACGACACCACATAAGAGGAATTAGAAGCAGATAATAGATTAGGAACAGCAAAAACTAAAAACAAAATACTAAAATGAACGTTAAAAGTGAGTTCACATAAAGGTAAGTCTATAAAAGTGAGTTTTAGGAAGTGATTTAAAAGAAGTTACTGATTCTGCAAGCCTTCTCTCCTCAGGCAAGTGGTTCCAAAGTCGAGGGGCCCTGATTCAAAAGCTCGGTCACCTCTAGATTCTAAGCCTCAACTTTGGAACAGCCAGAAGGGCCCTACCCGAGGATCTGAGGCTACGAACTGGGATAAGACCCAGACAAGCTTTAAAAGTGATCAGTTAAATCCTAAATCAATTCTAAAATGGACAGGAAGCCAATGGAGAGAGGCAAGAATGGGAGTGATGTGATGTTGTGATGTGATGCCGTGTGTTAAAACCCGTAAGAAGCCTGTTGTTTCCTTGTGTCTGCAGGTGGGCCGCGTGCTAAGCATCGGCGGCCGGTACGTCTGTGTGACGTTGGCTCAAGAGAGTGTGATCAAGCTGGCTGTGGAGCACTTTGTCGAGCTGGGCTGGGCGGTGAGACTCCACTGCCTGCAGGAGGAAAGCGGGAAAGAGGAAGAATCCTTTGCTCTGCCCGTCTTCGTTCTGGTCAGCACCAAGTTTCGTCAGCCCATGCCCACGCCGATTCTGGAGATGTGTCTCGGGGAGGACGGAGCCCCCGTTCGTCACACGGAGGTAGCAGAGTTGTTGTCGGCCGTGAGGGAGCGCCAGGCGTACTCAGTCTTGAAAAAGAGGCTCCGTACAACCACAGATGCCGGCTCGAACCCCTCGCTCACTCTGTGTCACGCCAAGACCGGCCTTCCCAGATACACTCTCACGGTGCAAGATTGTCCCCCAGGTGCCAAGGTGCCAAAATCAAACCAGTTTGCTATTTTTATCGGTGAGCTCTCTGTTATGTTATCTTTTTTTCCCCTTTCTATGTGACAGCAACTTTATTTGTCCGTCTGTAATGATTTGTCCCCCTCTCTTATCCCGTCAGTGCCTCAAGGCAGCGAGACAGCTTGGCTCTACAGCTCCAGCGAGGGTCGAAGGCAGCTGGCAGCCAGTGCAAACTTTCGTCGCCTAGTTATTGTGGCGATGCACAGGAATCAGGAGTACACCGACATGCAGGCAATACAGTCAGAACTGTCACCTATGGTGATGGACCTGGCCCCCCCTGGGATGCCAGCTAACCAGCAGGTGTTGCTTTGAGAAATGCTCCTTGGTACAATAACACATTTTTTTGTCGCAAACATGTACATCAGTGTATTAGTTTGAGCTGTCTTTCCCCATTCAGGTGCCGTTTCTGTCAGTTGGAGGTGATCTTGGGTGGCGAGAGGAGATCAGCAAGGGTGTGAGTGAGCTGAGCGGGGAGTTCTGTGTGGAAGACGTCAGAGGAGAGGATGGAGAACTGTATCGAAGACTCATTTTCCTGTCTAATGCCACCCTCGTCCAATCAGAGAGCCGGCTTGCCTCTTCAAATGCAGGTCAGACCTTTTCTCTTGTTCTCGTGTTGTGATTTGCTGTTCTCTTCACAACAAACAAAATATGAACCAGTTCTGCTTTACGAACAATCTTGTACATGTTAAATTAAAGCTGGGGTAGGCAATGTCTGGAAATCAAGCTAGCTGTAGCATGAGACCCCTCAGAAAGCAGCTCTGCTGCCCCCTCCCCTCCCTGTTTTTGCTTCGTCTTGCTCTGTTTTTGCAATAATTGCTAAAGATGGAAGAGCAACTTTTTCTCTTGGGCTGTCCGCCATTATATCAGACTGTAACTAGCTGAGGGGAAGTAAACACGCAAGGGTTGGGCAATTGGTTCTACTTTCAGACCATCCTGTCATGCTCAGTAGAGATCATAGATATACGATCCAGTCGCACAAGGGGGTGGGAGGAGTTACTTTTTATTGCACAGCGGGGGAAAACTTGAAGTCAGCGTTTTGTGCAGGTGAAGAGAGGATTTTCCTGCCGCATCTGTGGTGAAAAAAACACAGCCACGCGCGGCAGGCGTGGAATCAGGATTTTAATTTTGGCTGGGCCTTACGTTTACAAAAGTGAACACTAACAGACATCGGGCTGAAAATGGGCCCTCCTTGATTTGTGTCTCTGCAAGGCCTTGAAAGCACAAACTGTTTCTGTTGAGTCAAGCTTATAAAGTGACAGCGCTGTGTGCCACTCCGTCCACCCAGCAGACCTCTCTCTCTCTCTCCCTCTGTCTCTCTCTCTCTCTCTTTCTCTGCAATGGTACAGCACTGCATGATACGCGAGACAGGCTTGACACAAGCTCATAGTTGTGCAATACTTTTGGTTATGGGTAATACAGAGCCAAGGAGAGTTGCAGAAGTCTAGTGTTCTTTCAGACCATCTGGATTGCGATATGATGAAAGGTCAGTATGGAAATTTTGCCCAGTGATATTAAAAAACTGCCTGTCTCAGCTTTATGTGACACCCATCTAGCAATAAAGCAAACAAAGAAGATGTATAAACAAAAAGGAAAAAGGAGAAAATGATTAAACAAATAATATAAAGTTTTCCAATATACTGTATATAGTATTATAAAATTACAGCACAGATGATTGTGAAATAAATTAGCGTTTATGTCCCTGCAGCATCCAATCAAAAGAGGAAGAACAAAAAGAAGATCAAGTCAACAGCTGCTCCCAAAACATCGTCAGCCTCTCTGTCGGTGGACAGCGGCTTCCTCTGCTGCGCTCACCATGAGGTGATGGTGGCTGGACTCGCCATGCTTGGGGTTGGCACGCCACAGAACAAAGGTCAGTTCACGCGTGTTTGTGCTCTCTTGTTGATGAGGTAGAGGAGGATGGCATTTCAAATGACTGACTGAACAGCCGCAGTGATTGAGCTCTGTCTCCCCTCTCAGACGTCCCGGTGTCAGTGCTCCTGGTGGGGCTCGGTGGAGGAGGCCTGCCTCAGTTTCTGCGGGACTTTGTGCCCAATGTTACTGTCGAGGTTGTGGAACTCGACCCCGCCGTGGTGGAGGTGGCGCAGTCGTGGTTCGGCTTCCGACCAGACGATCGTTTGACTGTCACTGTTGGGGATGGCCTGGAACGTATCTGTGCCCTGGAGAAAGAAGGTGAGAGGAGGCGGAGTCAAAGAGAGAGCAGATAAAAGTGAGGCTAAACCAGTGAATGTGCTAACTTTGGCCTGACCAATATGGGACTTTTTTTTCTCCAATATGGATATTAGAAAACAAGCAAATTCCAATATATCTGCCGATATTATATATATTTAATATCGACTAAATGTGGTTATCAAATACTTGTGACAAAGATATTTAATGAAGGCAGGATATCTTACATTTGAACAACCTTTATTCCAAACATCAGTGCACTGAATAGTAAACACCTCACTTATCAGTTATTAAAGGAGAAGTTTAATTTTTTTGCATATTAAGCCTTATAATAGGGATATTTACAATCATATGAAATGTTCTACACCCGGGCTTCCCAAACTTTTCAGCTCACGACCCCCAAAATAACCGTGCCAGAGACTGGGGACCCCCATCGACCCTGGAGGTGGCATATAACGTTGTGCACAGCCGCGTAGATGCACTATTAGGGCCCACTGGCATCGATACAACACAATTAAACAACAGCTTAACAGCCATAATATTATTTTAAAGTAATTTAAGAAAGAATATAACCAGAAATTGTACAATAAATGGTTAAATATGCAATTATATACACATTTTTTTAAAATTACTTTTTGGAAGACACCTCACAGCCCCCCTCTCTGTGTCTCGCGACCCCCTGGGGGGCCCCGGCCCCTACTTTGGGAACCACTGTTCTCCAACATTATTATGAGAAACAATTCAGTACTGGAAGCTGGAGGTCGTTGCTGACGTCACCGCCAGCTGGAAACAACAGAGGTGAAGGGGCACATCAAGTTCTTCAGCAGTTTTATCGAAAACGCTCCTTTTAAAAGACGAGGCAATCGCCAAATGTTCAGCGGTTTCCTCTCACGTTCCAACACTAAAACATGATGTTGAACAACAGCTTTTAACCCGGAAATGGCTGATTTCAGCTGCCTCTGGATACAAACAGCTGTTTCCGGCTTATTGGCACTTGCGTGCTGAGAGCAAAGCGCTACGTGTGCGTCTTCTCCCCGTGACAAAAATATTGTGACTTCGGCTGCTGTATGACCGACGCTGCTCCGTTTTACTATCTGTTTGATATCTTTTTCTTTTTTTTTTTACTATCAGTATTGAATGGATGATCCTTTCACTCATACTATATTGGGATGATGAGCTTAATGATGATGATGAACCTGCTATCACGGCTGT
>JAQLOL010000020.1:24575065-24593038 GCA_029783665.1 Naso thynnoides
AACTGACAAATTGAGTCAAAACTGTTTAATTAAGACTTTCTAATTTGTTTAATGGTATTGGAAAATTACCAAACACACTGATGTAGCTTCCAAAACACCAGAACGAAAAATTAAAATGTAAATACACTCTTGCGCTTTAACTTGACACAATGAAATGGAAAACATGGCAATAACGTTCATATATGTTCTTTTTTTGTGTCGCTGAACTTTAAAGCTGGGTTTTTGTAAGAACTTTACAATTGATACGCGTCACGATAGGACATAGGTGTCACGAAAATAAATATCATAACATACTGCCGTATCGATTTTTTGGCACAGGCCTATGAGACAGCAGCTGGGTTTCCGTCAGCCTGTTTTTATGTGCATTTTTGATTTGCACATTTAAACGCCTGAACACAGAAAATTCAGGGAAAAAAATCCCCCCCAAAAATCGCAAAAAAGTTTTTTCGCTTGAGGGAGATGGAAAAGTCGGCGCATCAACAAGGGGTAAATGCAAACGATTGCAATGGAAACAGTTAGCGAATAAAGAATGAGATTCATAAATCACATGACCTAAACGTCGCCCCAGGACGGCAGTTCTCTGCACCAGAGGGGCAGAGGCGGCAGCAGCAGACGAAAACGTGGACTGATCAGGAAACGTCGACATTTCTTGACTTTATGCTAGAAGCAAACATAAATGCCACATTAGATGGGAAGCAGCAACGACGTTGTTTATTTGCGTCTTTTAATTACGTCATCACGTTGCTCTGTCTCCTTGTGCTGTGGTAAATGACACCTGACTGGAAAATGTTGCCCCACCTACTGTTTATCTCAATGAACTCACTCCTAATATTCGCATAACTGTAATGGATGGAAACACACATAAATGCACACTTTCTTTTGCCGAATTTCTAAATATTCTGTAAAAATTTGCAATATATTTTGATGGAAACCCAGCTGCTGCGACAGGCAGAAACCACATCTCCTGTGCCCCTCGCCTTGTGACATTTTTCCTGCTACAATTTAAGTCTCTTGGCCCCTCGTTCTTCTCCAGAGGCAGACTGAAAAATATTTACTACCAGACGCTGAACTATTTTAGCTAAAGCCCCCAAGTGAACTGCTTCGGTCTCTGTTGTTTTTTGCTATCAACACCTGTGTAACCGCTCAGTGATGTCATATTTTACTCCGCATACCTCTGTCAAACTTTATCTCTCTGTATTCTGTTTTTTCCAGGAGAAGGAGAAGAAGTACATGCTTCCCCTGGACAACTTAAAGCTCAGAGATGTGGAGAAGGGCTTCATGTCCAGCAAATTTGTCTTTGCTATCTTCAACACAGAGTTAAGGTTTGTGTATGTGTGTGTGTGTGTGTGTGTGTGTGGCTCGAGGCCTGTGGTTGTGTATGAGCATGAGTCAGAGGAGGGAGTTCTGCTCTCGTCACCTGCTCGGTTAAGTTTTATTTTACAAGGGTGGACATGTCAGGGGAGGAAAGGGTGGAGATGTCAGAGTGGTGTTTTGCTCTTCCTTTGACCTCTTCTGCTCAACCTTGCCACCGGAACTGAAAGGGTATCCAGTGGGTGCTGCAGCCGGTTTAGTTTTTCTTGCCTCGAAGTACATGCCTGGCATTTGAAGGTAGGGCTGGGTTTGGGTTTGCTGGGTTTATGTGTGTGAAGCAGATTGAGAAAAGAAGGAGACCGTCGAGTGGAGGAGAGAGCAGAGGAGCTGGAGCCGACCCAAAGCCTGGCTGATTGTACCAGAGCATGTGGGCTTTGTTTATAATTCTGTGCTGTGCTGCATTCGGACACACAAACTGGGTTTACGTGTGCATGCGTGCGTGCGTGCCTTCGCCTGTGCGTGTGTATACCACAGCATACCGACGGCAGGCTCATTAAGCAGCTAATCAAAGCCAGAGCGCTTGGATCAGAGATGAGGCTGCTCTTGTTTGGAAAGAATTGCTCGACTCACCACAAAAAGGAGGGAGAGAGAAGAACTGGAAGGGTTGAGAGGAGAAAGAAAGGGGGAGAGAGAGTATCAGAGCCATCGGCCAGGAATGTGTCAAAGTCTGTCCTATGGCGCCCCCCCCCCCCCCCTTTCCTGCGCCCTGACTCTCTGTTTCTCTTTCTGCATTTGAGTGTGTGTGTGTGTGTGTGTGTGTGTGTGTGTGTGACAGACATTGCAGTGGTTTTGTCCCTGTCTGACAGTAATCAAAAACCTCAGGAAACTCTCCAGATCTAAAGCAGTCGAGGCTCTGTGCAGAAATTCCTCAAAGTGAGTCAAAAAAAAAAACAACAAAAAAACCCCCGAAAAACTGACGCTGGCCGCAAGCTGAGGGGAGAGAAGTAAAAGGGACGAGGGAAAAAAAAAAAACGCTGAGGGGAGTGATTAATCAGCAAAGAGAACTATTTGAATGCATGCTCACTGGTGTACATGACTGTTGGTGTCCCGAATCGAGTGTAATAGCTCTCTAGTATTGTCATCGTTGGCACGGCTCCCCGTCTGTTAGCCACCACGCCCTGACTTATTAGCCTCACCCTCAGCCCGACCAAAAAGCTCACAAGCTGACATCTTTGTTCATCTGTCTGCGTAGCTGCAAGTCTGTCCTCTCACCCCTCTCGTTCTCACGCGCACAAAAGGTTCCACATAGTTGAGGTTAATTGCGATGTGTTTTGAATGTGAGAAGGGAATAACAAAAGGAGGAAAGAAACAACCGAGTGATTAAGGAAGAATGTTTAACAGATGGGCCGCAGCCCGCTCCAGATCCTTTGCTCGTTTCTTGCTTCGCTGCGCTGCCTCCGCGGCCAAAGCGCAGGGATGGTGTGATGTGAGGAGGGAAAGGAGAGGAACGATGGAGAGGAGAGAGAGAGAGCAGCCGGGAATGAATAACAGAGAGAAAATAGATAATGAAGATAAAGGGCTAAGAGTTGCTGTTGGTGTGTGGGTGTCTGCGAAGTTTGCAAGCGCGTGTGTGAGTGCGTGCGCCTCTTTTCTTGACTTTTGTCTCATTGAGTTCTCTTGGCTTGTGCATATGTCGAGGCTGCCAAACAGTTCATTTTATTTATTGCGAATCATTCATAAATAACAATTCCATTATTTTTGCATTTTAGGCAAGTTTTTAAGTCCATGTTAGCAATGGGAAGTAATTCTAAGCAAAGTGTCTTGATTCAGAATAAAATGAACACAAAGAACAAATTTCTGTCCTTTTTTTAAATAATATTCATCGCTCTGCAGTCTGTTGCCACCCACTTCGTAATCTAGTAGTTAGATTTAGTTCCATTCACAGTTCTGCAGCGATTCATCACTCTAAACTCCGCCTGTATGTTAAGCTCGTATCTGGTACCTTAGAGCTGAAATATTTCAGAGATAGTGAAACTCCACAAAACTGTTGGCAAGACACGGCACGGTTGCTTAGTGGCTAGCACCGCCGCCTCACAGCAAGAGCTTCCTGGGTTCGACTCCTGGCTGGGTTGGGACCTTTCCGCGTGGAATTTGCATGTCCTCCCCGTGTCTGCGCGGGTTCTATCTGGGGGTTCTCCGCCTTCCTCCCACAGGTCCAAACACACACGCAGGTTCATTGGTGACTCAAAATTGTCCATAAGTGTGAATGTGAGTGTGAATGGTTGTTTGTCTCTGCGTGTGAGTCCTGTGATGAACTGGCGACTTGTCGAAGGTGAACCCCGCCCTCGCCCGGTGTCAGCTGGGATTGGCTCCAGCCCCCCTTGCGACCCTGCTAAAGGATGATCGGTGAGGGATAACGACTGAATGAAGGACAAGACGCATATAATTTTGCTTAGTCAGCTGCACTGTCTGGGAGTCTTTTATGGTTGAACAAGCTGTTCAGAAGTCCAGTGTTGTTTCAGTCCCTCACTGCAATTCAGCCGCACTATCTCTACAGCTTCTTCTACCTCTGCTTAAGCATGTTGCGCCGTGGCTTCCGGCCAACTAAGGGTGCGTAGAGGGGACAAAATAGCACCAGATTAATTAAGATTTTTTTTTAAATTAATAAGTGTTGTTGTGTGTTGTCTTCAATCATGTTGCTATAAGCTCGCTAACGCTGACAGCCCTAATGATAATATACAAAGAATCGTACTTAATTTGAGGAGGATTGGCCCAACCTGTTGTGCCCTTTATTCCATCAAGAGACTGTTGTTTTTCTAACTTCGGTGAAACGCGTCACTCTGTTATCAAAGAACCAGGGATTACGTTATGTAACCCAACGTTTTCTATCTGCGGTTCCCACTTCCCAACGTGCAGGCGACTCTTGTGAGGCACTTTTACATAAAACCCAGTGACTCGTGCCTCCCCCGTATCAAGTCATTGACACAAGATGTGGGATTGGCACACAGGTTGGCCGACTCACCCTTTGAATAGGCTACATGCGTTACTTCAGACCAGGCTTCTCAGCTGTACTGTTAAAAGTTTTGTCCAGGACACGTTTTGAATTTTAGTCTCTTTCCCCCCCATAAAGCTAAATAGAGTCTCATAGCTCCATTATTAAGTCAAACATAAACTTACCGTCATAAGAAATTTTCTGTTTTAAATGTGATGTGTTTTATACGTAGCTCTTTAGAAAAAAATTAATAATGCAGCTTGAAAGCTCTGACGAATAATTGATCCTTTACAGCATTATGCAGCATTAACGGTGTTCAGTATTTATTTAATCCTTTATTTAAAACAGGTAGTGTCACTGAGCTCGAGATCTCTTTTTCATGGGAGACCTGTGTACAAAACAAGATAAACAATACACTTTGATATTAGGGCCCGACCGATATATTTGCAGATGCTACCATTCACAGATATATTGGTATCGGCATATATCTTGTCTGATTTGTGCCGATATTAAAACTGGTTTGTAAGGCCAGAAAAAAATGCTCTAACTAATGATTTAAAATTATGTAATTACATTTGTTGTCCAGCAGAGGCCAGTGTGTTATTTAATTATGAATAAATGAAAATACTAGAATTGGACTACTGAACAAATACATCAACTATTGGCGATAGGGTTGGTTTGTTGGAGCCGATATTTTGGTCTATTTTTGACATTTTATTTTGTTTCATTAATGCGGCTCAGTCGGTAGAGCGAGCGCCTCATATACAGAGGCTGTGTCCTCGCGCAGCGGACCCCGGTTCGATTCCACCTGTGGTCCTTTGCTGCATGTCATTCCCCCCCTTCTCTCTGCCCT
Source organism: Naso thynnoides (assembly GCA_029783665.1). Classification (NCBI taxonomy): domain Eukaryota; kingdom Metazoa; phylum Chordata; class Actinopteri; order Acanthuriformes; family Acanthuridae; genus Naso; species Naso thynnoides. Next base: position 24,580,222 of record JAQLOL010000020.1, read on the forward strand.
GTTTCCTGTCCACTCTTCAGCTGTCCTGTATATAAAGGCACCAAAGCCAAAAAAAAAAATGTAAGCACCAATTATACAACAAGGCAGAGTCTGCGGTTTTCTAACTGTGATCTGAAAAGAGTCGAGGAGCTCGACTGACCAGTTCTGATCAAAGAACTGAACCAAAGAAATGCTGGCAGCGCGTCCGTGGCGTGCAGCTCTGTGTGTAAGTTACCTGACCCAAGTTGACGAGCAGAGCGGCCACTCGTGCTCAAGAGCTGAGAATAATAATATTTATATGCTGAGATTATATGTGAAAAATTATACGCGAGTCCAAAAACTATTAGAAAACTGTGCAGCATTTCGTGTCATATTTTTCAGGCACGTGTCTGCTGAGAGAAAAAACGCTGCATGTGATTAAACACTCGATGAATCTCAGTGGGAAAAAAAAGCTGCGACTACACACTGCACAGACAAAGTTATAAATATTAGGGATGAACAGAAATGAAAATTTGGGGGCAAAACTGAACATAACAAAATATCTGGCTGAATACCGAAACCTAAGGCGCTTTTTCACTTTTTCATTTATATTGCGAATTTTTCCACCTTTGTATAAACAAAATAAATGTTATCAACCAATGTACTGGATATCAGCATTGACTTGACAAAAAATACCATCTCTGTCAGATCCGATTTGGCCATGATAATAATAATTTGCCGATTTCTTTAGAGCAAAACACATTTAGAACACAAATGAATAAAATAAGCTGAAAGCCACAAACTACACAGCAAAAACACAAACAGACTGAAACAAACTAAAAAGCTTTTTCAGGATATTTTCTGTCATTAGTCGATGTACGCAGGAGCTCAGGTGAGTTTCATCAGTGTGGAGGAGACTGGATCTGATCATACGACCACAGCTGATCGTGATGTGAATGTAACGATAAGTAGTGTTTAACACACGAGAGTGGCCTCGGTTCAGTGACATTTAGCTTGTGTACAAAGTGGGTCAAGAGCTGACTGAAGAGGGGGTATTAAGAAATAAGACCACCGAAAGCACCCACGTGTTCTCGGTTCTTTATCATTGCACTTGAACACCCGTCACACCGCTGACACGGAACAACAAGCTGCTGTATCTGTCCACTGCACACGAACTGCTGATGGGCGATCTGCATCATCTGAAGAGCACAGCTCTTAACACAAGTGATCGTCGTGGAACGAGTCTAACAGTGTTTTGCAGGGGACATTTTTTTTGAGTCTCATTAGGGACTGTTTTACTCTCTACCCACAAGACATGGCGCAAGACTTGTTTTGTTTCCACAGGAAGTGAACGTGGTAAGAATGTGGAGACGGCATGCAGCTAAAAATGACTGAAAACATCATTGCTCAGCTGAAATGATCTCACATTTGTGACTTAAACTCTGGCCACATCATCGACGCCGTTTTCCATGATCCCTGCGACGGACAGACGTTGTGTTTACTGACTTTGTCACTCGTGAACCACGTTTGTCCTGGTTGTGGGTTTTGTTCTGATTGTCTCAGGGAGAGCAGCATCCCGTTTTAGGTAGGATAAATCGTACTTGTTTTGTTTAAAATTGTCATAAAAAATATGACATGTTTTACATAATGTGAGTTCAAATATTTTTCTTCTTTTGCATAAGGAATGAACATTACATCATTTGAAGCTTTGTATTTTATACCTTCATTTGCCTACTGGCCAACATAGTAAGAGTGCAGAAGAGACTTGATGATCTCTGCAATTAGGTGTGGGGAAAAAATATACATATATATCGGTATCGGTATTGATTATAGGCCACATAAGTTGTAAAGTATCAGCATATTGGTTATCGACGTCATGCATCCCTGTTTTAAAGCCCATTCACTGCCACTCATGTTGAAACAGGCTATAGAAACACTATAGGACAGGTGAAAGTTGCCAGGTTTCGGTAATTCACCCTTCTTAAGGGAACGCCTGCGTTTATTCGGCCAAAAATCGCTGAGAGCGAGAGAGAGAGAGGAACCAGGGAGACCAACGTTACTACGCCTGGAAAAATAGTTCCTTACAAGTGCTGCCTTCTTAACCGGAATATTAGCATGAAGAAAGATTTTGACACAGACGTTCTTTTTAACCAACGTCTCACATTTTCAGCTATTTTCTGTCATGTTTATTGAATATGGACAAAGTGTATCTTACGCAAAACTGTTGCGCAAGTGTTAACGCAGTCTCACCCCCGGGGCAGGTGTCATTTTTTTCAATGAGCGTAAGATAGTGAATGCACTTGCGCTGCATGTGTGCGCCAGTGGGTGGGAGGCCTGAAAGTGAAGGGAGAATGAAGGCGTGTCTTGTGCCCGCTGCAAGGAGGTGAAAATACGTCAAAGTTTAGACCGGGTTTTTTCATGATGATCACTGCTATTTTAGAGCACTTTTTTCTTTTTCTTTTCCTTTTTTTTTTTTTTAGGGCTTTGAAGGTGCCTCGCCATCTCGTCGTGCGTTATGGCGCTTCGACTAATTGAACCAGCGGATCCGTCTCGTGACTTGAAAAGCCCTCTCTTTGTTTGCACCTGGTAATCCTTGCCGTCGTTTGCACCTGATCTTAAATGTAATGAGAGCAGACTGTTTGATTAGTTACTGCATCTCCGGCCAGACACACACACAGGCGTGAAGTGATTGTAAACAGCTGATCAGAGCTTTCACTGTGCGCCAGGAGCGCAGGGGGCGGGCCACAGTTTCTTCTTGCAGCAGGAGGTGGCAAAGGTGGAGTTTGACACCACTTGAATAAATTAAAAACTTTCGCGCCCACAGACAAGTCATAAGACAGGGCCCCATATCTCAAAGATGAAGCTATTTTGGGAGAAATGGGCAGGATTTATGCAACTGATGTGGTCAGTGCTGACAAAGGACAGTGACATGTAGTAACACTGGTGTGGTCCTTTAAGGAATCTAAGGTTAAAGGTTTATTTCTCTGCATTGTGGAAAGAGTGTTATTACTGACCAGGAAGCATGTTTTTTGTAGCCGTCTTACAATATTGCACTGAATTTGCAGGAATGTGTATAAGGACTACAGATGCCTGGAGTTGGCGTGTAACTCTCAGGAGGAGCTGGACAGCTGGAAGGCGTCTCTGCTGCAGGCCGGAGTCTACCCTGAGAAAGTCACCGTTAGTACTCTGACCTCTAATTCAACCTAATTAAAGCCAACCCTGAGCGGAGCTGCGGGGAGCCGCACCTGACCGCACCATGCCTTTGTGCTGCATGCGCTCAAAGCGTTCGCTCACCTCAAACCCTGGATGTAACCCCTCACTCCTCTCTCCATGTTCCCCTTTCTCCTACCCTGCCAAAACGAAAAAGCACGTTCCCCACCCCTTCCATCTCGCTCTGTCGTTGGCTCTTCAGCGCAGCATTCTTGGCCCATGATGTCACTCCAATATGCCTGAATGTGTGTGTGTGTGTGTGTGTGTGTGTGTGTGTTCTAGTCTGTTTCTAATCAGCAGTTCCTCGTCCCTCTCCCACTCCCACCTCTTCTTTCTTCTGCCTCCCCCCCCTCTCTCGTGTTCCCTCTTCTCTGCTTTACCTGTTCCTACTGCAGTGGCTCCATACTTCTTCCCATCACAAGTGTAGATGACAAGATATGCAGACACACATCAGGCCGATCTTTATAGCTTTGCACATCTGTATTAGCATTAAATTACCAGCTGTGTCAGCTCAGCAGACACTGCAGCACAGCCTTGGGTAGAAATACAGGGACGGTCTGAACTGTTGCAGTTTCTCTCAACTCCATCTCGTCTGTCCCAGGTGGACGAGGAGGGAAATGGAGCTCCCGAAAACTTCTCAGACCCCCAGCTGGAGCGTCAGGTGGAAACCATTCGGAGCCTGGTTGACTCCTACATGAACATCATCTATAAGACCGTTAAGGACTTCATGCCAAAGACCGTCATGCACCTCCTGATCAACAGCGTAAGCAATCCAAGCTGGACTGTTGACATTTTAATGATTTTTACAACTTTTCATTAAAGTTAACTCAAAGCCCACAAAAATCCGTATTCCCGTTCCTGCCCAATGACAGATTACCACATGAGCAAAGTGGTCAAGTGTTCAGGGCCCAACATGTGCCAAGGGCCCTGGCCAACGGGGTGTTGTGCTGCTTAAAGAGATGCCAGAGTGCCGGCATCATTACACTGGTCATTTAGGAAACTTTTTTAAAAAAATGAAAGGATCTTTTACCATTTTAGCTGTTCTAAGAGACAGAGGATGCTTTTTTGACTTTTTACGTTGATTCTTTGTCATTAGTTGAACGTTACTGTTGAAAAAAAAATCATTTAAGGTCAAACGTTTTCTTACATGTCGTTCAATGCATAAGTTAACACCGTCAGTCCACCTAAAATGCCGATACGACAACTTGAAGAGGATTTGCAAGGATTTATTTGTCACACATACATATTGTACACATAGGTAGCTAAATATCTGAACTTCAACGGTAATTGGCGCGACCTGTCAGGAACTGAAAGGGAGAACGGTCTTTTTTTTTTTTTTTTTTGAAATTGTCAGGGGTCAAGAACAAGCCAAGGACCAGAATGACACAGAGTCACATGAACACGCTGTCACTCATGGCCGTGGAATGCGAGCTCATCCAAAAATTGGACTTTGATGACTTATTTAACAACTGTTTTTCGAAAAAGACCAGATAAAAAGACATTTTTCACTTTTTGTGTGGTTGAAGCTGCGCTGTGGCTTTTTATTACATTTGATGGCCATTTATATTTTCTTTCACTGTTGGTTGCTGGTGGTTTCATTAAACTAAGTTGTGTGTGTTTTGACCCCTGATGTAGGCCTACAGGCTGCTGTGCTGTACCTGCACATGGTTTAGAACGAAACTGACTTAAAACGTCATAATTTCACATTCTGTGAACTAAACTGAGTCGAGTAATGCTGCTGTGATCTGGATCTGTGCTGTCGTGTGTCCAGACTCTGCGTGCTCGGGGAGGGCACAGGCAGTGTGCCTGTATTGGCGTGTGGGTGGGGGTCCATGGAGGTTTGTGTTCAGGGCTCGTGGTCATGATAATCCGTCCATGTTCCCGCCATACTAGATTTCACCATTTGAAAAACTACTCAAGCACAATCCAAATAGTGCCTTAAAAAAGAACTAAGAAATCTTAGGGGGAAAAAAAAAGGTTTTCTCCGCCTCTTTAAGAATTTGGAGTAATAATCCCGAATCAGAGTGAAGTATCACTTCAGAAAGTCTCGCATTTTTGACTGGTCGCAGCTGTTTGTAATCCCTCTCTGTAGGTGAAGGAGTTCGTTAGCTCGGAGCTCCTGGCTCAACTCTACGCTCTGGGAGAATGCTCGGCGCTGATGGATGAGTCACCGGAGCAGCAGCAGCATCGGGAGGAAGTGCTCCGCAAACACGCTGCCCTGAAGGAAGCGCTCGCTGTCGTAGGGAAGATCTCCACCTCCACCTGCACCACCCCTGTGCCTCCGCCTGTGGACTCCTCTTGGATACAGCCCTCCAGGTACACACGTGGACACACAGTCGTGGACGGACAAGAGAGTGACACTCAAAGCCCGTCACTTAAATGTCCTCTCCTCTGCCCAGCTTGACACTCCCTAAAAAGTCAGCGACCAGTGGCACGCCAGCTGTGCACGGCCATGCCCCGTCCGCTCCTTGGGTGCCCGCTCACGCCGGACCCGCCGCCTCCCGGAGCGCCGATGGCCTTCAGCAGCTCCCCAGACAACCCCACCGCGCTCCGCCGGGTGTGCCAAGGTGACTGAACGCAGACAAACACAGCCTGAAGTCTGACCTGTAATACGACGATGACCTCCAGTTTGTCACTTAGTTATGCAATGGCCTGTACGCATAGACACACTCACTCACACACACACACACACACACACACACACAATCAAAGCGTACGTTACAGCGGCAGCGGGGCAGAGGGAGTTGTTATTTGAGCTGGGTGGGGGTCTGCTGGAAAATGTGTTTCTCATATTCTCTTTCCCATCAGCCTCAGCAGACAGAACTTTTCTCTGTGCAGCTTTCTACTGGAGCCAGAGACAACAGGCCGAGCACTCTGTCAAGTTTTCATCGTTCTCTCCGTCCTTCAAACCCCCCCCCCCCCTCCTAGAATGCATTTGTTTTATTGCGTTCCCCAGTTTCCCGCATGCAATAACCGTTTTTCCTTTTCCCCCCACTTCGATGTTCTTTTTCTTGTACATTTCTTCACTTCTCCTCTTTCACTGGTTCCTCCCATTCTTTTGGCCTGTCTCTCCGTTTTCTCTCTGCCTCATTTCCTCTGTGCTCTCCAATGGTTCTTTAGGTTCTTTCCCGCATACAGTCTCCCTCTTTTCTGACTCTTTCCATCCGACTTTATGCCTCTTTTTCTTACTTAACCTCTGTCTCCCCTATAGATACCCGTGAAAGTCTGTTTTTTACCCCCCATATTATTCTCATCAGTGTAAGGTTTGTTGATGCTCCAGACCTTGATTGTGTAACAATGAAAATGTGTAGTATTAGGGTAAATTTAAAAAAAAAAAAAATCAAAATATGTACAGTATATATGGAATTTTGTCTGCAGGGAAATGTGAACCCAGCATCCAGCATTTGGATTAATAAGTTTTGCATGCATGATGCAAGTGTTTGTTGTTGTTGTTGTTGTTGGTTTTGTATTGACTGTTCACCGAAGGCCTCATACTTTCATAACTGCATTGTTTAATCTTTTTATTTATTTATTTATGATTCAAATTTGCTTGCGGAGCTAAAATGCTGGTATCTGTATCCATTCAAAGCTTCAGTGTAGGAGTGTAGAGCTACACGCAGCACAGTCAGACTCGTGAATAATGACGATGAGGGATCAGACTGTCTCTGTGATCACTTTGTGAGGTCTGCCATCAAGAAATCTCCAATTAAAGACGGCCCACTGGAGTTATCGCATCCTTCTCACTCATGCTGGATCGCACCAACAGGATTCATTGCATCTCAGATTAGCTCTCATCGGTTTAGCAACACTTGGCTTAAATTAAATTCACTCAGACAGAAAAACTAAGCAGAGCTCTGCTGCGCCATTTAAAGTTAATTTGAATATCAGTTTAGTAAAACTTAGTCTATGTATGTTAACTGAATTGAATTAGTGGAGAGAAAAATTCATCATCATCATCATCATGAAGTGACCCACTGAAGTGGGCTGAGTTTCATCGTGATCAACAATAAAAACGATAGTTGTCCCTCCTCTAATTACTGATGCCTCAGGTCTCATGTGCACGTCCTTGCCTCCGCCCGGTCTGCTCGATCAGCAGAAGAGCTTCAAAACGCTGAGCGGCACACGGACCAGAGAGATGATTTGTTGTTTCCGTGCATGATCGATCCGCTGCTCTCTTTTTCACTCTCCGTGGTCGGAAGCGGGAGGATATTTTTCTTTAGAAAATTCATTTTGTTTTTACGGCCGAACTGCTGTTATGAAAATAAAAGCGGCGTGTTTTCTTTACTCTCTTCCGGAGCAAATGCTCGTGGTAGACAAGATCTTTGCGACAGCACGCAGTACCACTTGTGTCCACAGGCGGCGCTACAATCAACACGAAATCAAAGTTCCCCGGATGAGCTTGGATTGGGTCTCCTAATAATTTTGCCATATTTAACCATATAGTAAAATCTGTCTTTGTCCTTCTCTCCAGGAGGAATCCTCCAGCCATCCCGAATTCAAAGTAACAGAATCCTCTCTGTTCAGAACTCCATTACCCATCTACCCCTGTGATCCCGCCAGCTGCAGCTAACCCCCACCCCAGAAGACACCCACTGACCTGTGTGATGTGTAATGCAGCTGAGGCGCTGTGCCGGGCTCCTCTCCGTCTCCTGTGGATGCCGCTGTCTGCAAAATTCACTCAGTCCCGAGCCTGTTTTGTACATAATACCATCGCTCATAAAGGCTGGAATGTGCTCGACTGTCTTCTGTCTTTTCTCGAGTGCCTAAACTTTGTAAATAAAATACCAACTTTCGAGTTATTCTGCTTCAAGAGAATACACGTGCACTATTTGTACTGTTTTTGAATAAACAGGTTTTATTTTTGAACGTGCATCCTGATTTCTCATTATCTTTGTGTTTGAGAAGAAAGAAAGAAAAATGTAATTCTTCATGACTAATTTTCTCACATTCCTATTTAAGAAAAATAAACTTTTTACTAATTTTCTCACATTCCTATTTAAGAAAAATAAACTTTTATTCTCTTTCGCAGCCAGTACTAGTTGCCTTTGCTAACAAATACATAAGAGAGACCCTCTGTGTGTTGCAGGGTTCCCCAGCAACTTTGAATATAACTTGAGCAGATGATTATCATACTGGTTATGAAATGTCTCTGCAATCATAGAAACCAAAACACATTTTTGTAAAGTGTCCAAGAACACTCTATAGCAGGGTTTAACACTTCATGGGATTGTTTTCCTAAAAAGCAGAGATGGAGACTCGAGTGACAAATTTTTTGACACCAGTGACTCGTGACTTCACTTGGACTTGAATCTTTTGACTCAAAAATACTTGAGATTTAAATGTGTGTTATTTAAAAAGTGTGCCGTGAATTTGTGTATTCAACGTGCTTCAATTTCCTGAATCAACCCACATTGATACTTTTCGTCGTCGGCGAGTCGACGCTTTTCCCTCAAGAGTCCACTTTGTCTGAAGCGTCCGACAGCATCCGGTCAAGTTAAAGAACAAACCGTGAAGAAGTGGGGGACGCCGTCCTCACGTTATTCTGAGGAGTAAATAAAATATTTGTTTGTTTTGATGCGTCATTTCCAGTCAAGGCTGTTTTGTAAAGTTTGATGCTGATGCTTCTGATCGGTTCTCCGGTTTGAATCTGCAGCGTCCCAGCGTGCCACTAACACCGCCTGCTTCAAACGTTTGAAAACGGTTAACGGTTTAAAAACATCCATTAAGAAATTCATAGAAGTAATCAAAAAAAAGAATCAAATGTAATGAGTCACGGTACTTTGATAAAGTAATTGAAATAGTTAAATTACTTGTTACATTTCAAATAGGGTGACTAGGAATCTGTAACCTGTTACATTTGCACAGCAACCCTCCCGACGCTGCTGCTTTAGGACTCGAAATGTAAAATCTGGGACTTTGAACTCGACTCGAGTCTTGCCTGTCTTTACTCACATGCATGTGATTATATGCGTCGCCTCTGTGCTGTATGTTTATGTTTATGTTTATGTTGATACTCTTTCCTCCTTTGCTTGCTTTAACCGTATTTAACTGCTCTTTTACCCCCGCTGCTCTATCTCCTTGTATTTCCTCTCTGTTTTTAGTTAATGTATTGTGATATGTTGTATTTTTTAGGTTGCCTGTCGTCATCTGGCCGGGGACACCAGCCTTGTTGGCTAAAGCTGCCCTGCTTACTGTTATTTTTTACAGTTAATTAACGGGGATCGTCCACGATATAATAAACTAAACTGGGGACTTGTGAGCAAAGACTTGAGACTTGGTCCCATCTCTGCCACCAGAGCTCCCAGACAGACGTCTTTGAGGATATTTGCAGATTCCCAGCAGAGCTCCTGTCAGGAGTGTAAGTGAGTGTACAGAAAAGGAGTCATCATTTGAAAAAAACCAGGGCCGGAAAGTAACTAACTACATTTACTCAAGTTACTGTGACTGAGGCGCGATTTATGCATTTGTGCTTTTTTTTTTTTGGAGTATTTTTTAAAATCTGTACATGTACTTTTACTTAAGTACATGTTGTTGTAAGTAACCGTACTTCACTACATCTGAAATAACTTTTATTACAAAGTTTTTTTTTTTAAAAAAAAAGGGAAAAAAAGATGAAACAAGTTTTTCTAAGTTTTCTATGAAGTGGTGTTGCGTCTGCATGTGAGTAACTGTCCATCTGATTGGCTGTGACTGACTGCAGCATCAGAGGGTGAACAGTCAGTCACACACACACACACACACACACACACACGCACACACACACACACACACAGCAAAGGAACATCTGCATACAGACATGGAGAGATGATGTCCGCCTCCCATAAAGTAACTAAGTAACTTGTACTCTGGGTAGCCTACATTGTGAATGAGCTACTCTTTTATTTTACTGCAGCATATTTTAACACCAGTGACGTCACTTCTACTTTTTGGGTCCCCTGCAGGAACGCTCTGTGACGCGCTGGTGCCTCCATTCCTTGGAGCATTCCTTGTCGGTAGCTCTGACAGGAGAAGGGCGGTCGCATAGCAACAGGCATGTGGACTGAGCGGTGTGTTGGTTACATGTATGTGTAATTTCGCCTAACAGTGGGCTTCATCTGCTGCCGAATGGCTCCACCGCCGCTCTTCACACCAAAAGCACGGCCCGCTGTCACTCTGCGTCCCCGGCGGCCTGGAGGAGGAGAGCCGGTGAAGGTACGACACCTAGCGGTCAGTGCACACTCGCTTTCCGGTACTTTTTACTTATTTATTTATTTATTTTTTTAATGCTTTCCGGCTTCGCACATAGTGTACAACGTTTAGTTTACGTCATGAATTTCCTGGAAAGCTGTTACACAATAGGCCCGAGGATCGACAGAATCAGTTCTTGTGTGTTTTTTTTTTCATTTTGCTGAAGCGACGAGAGAGATTGAAGGCAGGCTGATGTGACGTCAGCTGGATTTATGGAATTGGAACATAAACAAAAAAAATGCACATAAGCAAAAGATGAACATTAACTAACAAAAAAAGGGTGAACTGGAGCAGTTTAAACACGGTGGTCCGAATCCCGTCCGAAGACGGCTCTGCTGTGCTCGCCCTCTGTGGGCGGAAAGATTTACGGCCAGCACGACATTTACAACAGGTGTTCGTCATCAACTCCGTGCCAGCGTGACGTCACTGACGAGGGTGTGGCCGGGAATGCTGCGTACGCTGCAACGTTTCCTGCCCGGTATGGACGACTTGTGCCAGTCTATTTGTGTAATACTACATTAATAGAACAAAGCAGTCAGGGTCATGAAATGATAAAAAATAATAAAAAAATCAATAAATGATAATAATTCAAGCTCCTTTTATTATTAGTGCTGATTTGCAACTTAGTATTCCACCAAAAATCAGTTTCTCAGTCACAAATTTAGTATTTAAAAGGTAAAATAATGTATTATAATTTCATGATTTGGGTTAAAAACTGTTTTCTCCAACAGCTTCAACTAAAGAAACAGTTTAACTGCAAAACCTAAAATATCTTTGTCTACTTTTCAAGTTGGTTTTTACTACACTACCACTGTATTTAACACAATGCATTCATCTTTATTCATACTCAGTATCACCAACCTCATGAACGCATCCATATAACACATAAGATCGCACAGATTATCAAAGCATCACTGATTCTTAGGTTGATGCATAGCACCAGAGAGTATCCAGTAATGTAAGGTAGCATTGCACGTACGTCTTTTTTTTTTTTTGCATACAAATTCTGAGGTCAACACTCGTAGAAAATTAGCAGCCAGGATATTAAACTTGGTATTCACTCTGCAAGAAAAGGACAAGTTTTCGTACTGATCGAACCAAAGGTAAGAGTTTAACATTTGTCATTTTAGCCGTGCGAGCACCAACATAATTTAGCAGACTTGCAGCTCGTTCATTCATATAAAATCATTAGTTTGCACAATGTGCCCCTCTTGGCTCTCGCCTTCAGTCGAGGAGGTGACTGAGGTCCTCATTGATCTCGGCTTCATCCCACGGTCCATGGATGTTGTCCTTGTGCCTCTGCAGCCGGACCAGCAGCAGGGGGCAGAGCAACGTCACGCTCCCTAGCGCCAGGGCCAAGAGCACGGCTCCCCCTGGTGACTGGGACCCCAGTCCACCCACACCTCCGATACACACGACCACACACAACCCAGTGAAGTGGCTGGGGGCGTTCTCCCTCAACCTCTGCAGCAGACAGGGCCACAGGGCAAACACCAGCAGGGCACAGCTGAGCATGGCGAAGGTGTGCAGAGCCCCCGGTAACCTTGAGGCCAGACACACTGAGGCAAACAGGGCTGCGTTGAGAGAGAGGCTGCCGGGGGGAGAGGGGTGGGCGTAGGGAAACGACACCAGGTGGGCCAGCAGCATCATGGCAGACATGGCGTACACCGTGTCTGTACTCACAGACTCTGTTAGTGTCTTTAGAACCGGAGAGAAACCGAAGGTGAAGGAGAGAAAAATAGTGGCACTCTGTAAGTCGGCCAGACGAGTCCGGCCAGATTCAAACTGAGATGTCATCACTTGATACAGCCCATAACCCAGCAGGGTGCAGACAAGGCTCGACCACAGCAACCTCTCAGGGGAGAGCAGACCCTGTGAGGAAAGAAGAGGAACACATTAATTATGCATTCAAAGAGAGCCGTTACGCTTTTCTGACCTATAAATGTTGCTACAATGTCAGATACTCGTGTTGAATGATGCCAAAGTGTCGCATAATGAGGTACAAGCATTTGGAAGTGAGCACTGTATGCCTGCCCCCTCCCCCACTCTGCTCTCTGCTTCACGGATTACTGTCAGCACTTTGTTCAAGATGGCTCCAATAAAGAGCGTTTTTTTTTTCAGGTGAATGAAGGACAATTAACTTTGTTAAACTTTCCAAAAGAGGAAAGCACCAGGCAGAAGTTGAGAGCGTTCCTGTTTCTTGTGGATTTATTCCGTGCGGATTTATTTACTTCCTAAATGAGCACATGAGCTGGATAAACAGCTAAACTGCTGCTAAAGGACTGCACGTTGCTTTGTCGTGAGAAAGTGAGAAGTGAGAGCTGTAACCCCCAATTTCCACAGCATCCGTTCCGACTCCGGTCCGACTCACGCAGCAAACCCTCGCCCACTGAATCCGTTCCAGCTCCGTCTCCGATCCGTT
>JAQLOL010000020.1:24600942-24616519 GCA_029783665.1 Naso thynnoides
ATTTTAGGGGTTAGCTTTAGCTCCTGCCCTGCCTCTAAAGGCTTACTCTGCTCTGATTGGCTAGTTTAAACACACACCTTCCAAATGAACCTATAGAGAAGCTCGGCACACTGTGACACACCAGTGGTCTGAGATTTAAAAAACCTGATGAGAACGAAGCGTTCATTACTGCTACATACTCTGACCTCATGATTTCAAACTTTAACATCATTTAAAACGGCACTCCGACTTTACAGAGACAGAAAAGCAAAATATGTCCCCTTTAAAAACAAACTACAAATGACAAAGAAAGTAATCAAAACAAATTTTGCTTTTATTTTAACAACAACAAAGAAAAAAGCAAACTGACTTTTCCTTCGGGGGTTAAAGTGCAGACTGCAACTTTTAACAGAGCGCCTGTAGTTTCGGGGGAAGTTGTTCACGTTTACACTCAAGCCTGCAGTCGTTTGACAAAACGTGTTCAATTCTTCGATCATTATAAATCAAGAACAACATCACTTTGATGCTCCTGGACCCAAACACAAGCCTCGAAAGAGAAAATCCATCTTCATTTCTAAGAATCTTCCTGGACCACTAACTTAAACTAACTGATAAAATCGGTTTATCGCCCAGCCCGACTTTCTGTATGAAGCTGTCTCAGTTTTTCTTTTTTTATCCCCTTGGAGAGAGCGAGCCTGTATTAGCAGTTTTTACCCATTTTACTGTCTTGTTGCTGGTCTGAGATGATTGGTGACTGAGAAGCCTTCAGAAAGGGATTTTGATCAAGAGTGTTTTTTCTTTTAAGGAATAGTTTGACGATGAAAGAAATATGCTGAAATTGCTGAGAATTAGCTGAGATCGATCTCATTCTCATGTCCAGTTGTTGAGTAACGAGCCAAACCATCAAAACATTCGAACCACACCACCTCAAGCCGTTCATCTCATCTGCCGGCCGTCCAAATGTTCCTGCCGTTCTCCTGTTTGCACATTTCATGAGGGTGAATCTGTTATATAGGACATAACAATCAGTCGAAGGGACAACCCTGAAAAAGGCCGAACACGCCGTGTGGACAACTGAAGACGCAGACAACAAAACATCAGCGTGAGCAGAGACGCCGTCTCCAGAACACGTTTTAATCTGCAGGATGATGTAAGCGTCAGGGGTGGGGCTTAGGCGGGGGTGTCATAGAGGCTTGTCATTAGAAATACAGTGACTTGTACGAGCATGTGTGTCTGTGTGTGTGTGTGTGTGTGTGTGTTCAGCAGCAATCCAGGGAGGTCCAGCCCGTACGAAAGAAGTAACGACTCTGGAAACTTAACGAGAGATGTAGTGAGATGGGCTTGGAGACAGGCTGGCATGGAGACCCACCGTGCTGAGACAGTGTGTCCCTGGAATGTATAATTATCGGTGTGTGAGTGTGTGTGAGTGTGTGTGAGTGTGTGGGGGGGGGAGGGGGCAGGCGACAGTGAGCTATTAGCCAGGTTTAGATGAAGGTCTGCATCAACAGCATCTATTCTAATAATGACCGCCTTGGTCACAGACAAACTAGTGCACTGCTGGCGTCTGCTGTGTTCCACCGTGTGTGTGTGTGTGTGTGTGTGTGTGTGTGTGTGTGTGTGTGCATATGCGTAAGGAAACACACCTGTTAAACTGTACAAGGTGACACTTGGTCTCTATGTGCAGACATCCCTTAGAATGTTCTGCTGAGCCAACAACATTAATAAAGTCCATTTATGTTGAACTTTTTACAGTGTAATCCGTATGTCTGTCTGTGTGTCATTGTGCTGTTGGGAAGATTTTTAGGTTTCTGATAAATGGTTCAAGAAATGCCTCCTACAAACATGTGACTCATATACTGCATGCATATGTAACTGCCGGCACTTAAGCAAACACACACACACACACACACACACACACACACACACATGGTTTCAGGGAACAGTCCATGACCTCTAAATCATTTAACCACAGATTAAATCCCAGATTTAAAGTGGTTACAGGTAGTGACCTCAGCGCTTACATCATTCATTCAACCTCTGCGATTGGTTAGAGGTTAATTGGCGCCATTTTGTGCCGTCTGTCTCAATAATTAACCTGCTTTCTTTGTTCTCCCATTTCCTCAAGTCCTTCCTTTGTTGTTTGAGACTCCTGTCTGTCTGTCTGTCAGCTGTTTCTGGTTGTCTCCTCTCTCATTTTATAGCAGGTAATCTGTGAAACTTCAGAAGCCCGTTTCATTCACATGACATAAAACTGCCGTAGTTTTAGCCTTACCGTCTGTCACATCAGCATTTTAAACAGCGAAATGTCATCAACTCCAAAGCTCCAGCATATTTTTATCATTCATGAATCCTGATGACTTCCTGAATTATGGTTCTGAGTTCAGCTGCAGTTATTAACGGATTTTTTTCACAGCGTTCTTGGACAGGAGGAGCGCTGAGTGTGTTGGAGAACAACTTTTGAACAACTAATGGTGCATTTTGTTACTTTGAATATATGGAGGCTGATTTAGAATATATTTGTAGTAACAGGGTCGGTCTGCAAACTTTGCCTCAGCGATCGTCTCTGTGTTACTTCACTGTGACGTCTGATCTGCTGCTGCAGCGTTCTGACTCGTGGATGGACAAACACACCGTTTTAGGATAACACAGGAAAATATGCCGTGTTTCTGGGCATTTTGTGTATTAATGTGACCGATTTTTGGTTTGGGGTTTTTTTACATCACCCTATTCACCTGTTGTACTAATTAGCCCTCTCTCCTGTGTGTGTGTGTGTGTGTGTGTGTGTGAGCCACTGAATGTGTAATGGAAGATGGTTGTGCCTGATAACCTGAGGTCTAAATTTGTCCAAACTCAAAAATAGTGACGATGTCACTCATGAAGTTTTTTGACTGGGTCAGTGTGTGGTCGTACTTCTGCTTCCCTTCACTCTCTTTGCCTCCTGCTCTGACACGAATCTGACACTCGTGTCTTTAGTTCCTGTTGACCATCCTGTCACATTTCTGATGCATTGGTCTGACTTTCAAAAGGATTATTAACAGCTAATCTAATCCAATCTGCAATGTTTGTTCCGTACATAATACAAATTGAATTTGTGAAACTGCCGCTGAGGAGAGAAGTGACACCAGCCAGGTGAGCAGCTTTAGTAACATCCTGTGAACATGCAGCCACAGACTCTTTATCTTAACACTCTGTCTTTACTGGAACATTTTCCTAAATGTTTAGTCTTAAAAACACCAAAGTTTAGGTCTGACGCAAAGTCAAAGATTTGTTGTTAACAAATATATTGGATTTTCTTTCACTTTGCTGATGCCCAGAGGGAGAACGAGCTCTTCTACAAAATAATCAACTGCACGATTCCAGGAAGCACAAAGACTTTATTATCATTACTGTGCCGATCGATTGGCCCTCTCTGTCCTGACCTCCAGTCATCCATCCATCCAGACTGTGGTGTGTGTGTGTGTGTGTGTGTTTCTCGCAGGGTCTCCTGTCTCTAGGTCCTGGGAATCAAACACAGTAGCAGTCAGTAAACACAGCTGGGCTCATGTGGGAGGAGGGATGTGAACATGTGTTCACGGTCAGTTGAGCTGAGAATGACTTCCCAGGAAGAAGAAAGAAGTTGTCCACGTACGTCTCAATCTTCAGATTTACCAATTCCAAACGTCCGACTGATTGAGGCTTTTTATTACACATTTGATATTCAGCAGTTTTTGTTGCACGACAGTGAACCTTCCTAAAATTTTGGTAAAATTGTCATCAGCCATTATACAACTGTTAGTTCCAGCCAAGCAACAAACTTTGTTGTGGTAAAATATCATCACGGTTTTTTCACTCATTAATCTATTCTGTCACCTTTCTTCAACCTTTTCTTACTCAGTGTCGCCATTTAAACTGTTGTTGAACTGTTGTTTAAAAGCAGAATCACCCCTGAGGTCATGATGCTGTCCTGTGACATCACGGCTGTGATTGTCCTCGGCTGGCGGCCTGCGGCCCACAGCTGAACCACAGCCGTGACGATGTCACAGGACAGCATCTCTCCCTCTCATGTGACATTGCTATTTGACAGAAGTTTGAAGTGTACAGTGGTAACACATATGTTGTTTCTCAAGTCTTGAAAGTCACTCTGGAGTAGCTACATTATTCATTTCAATCAGAGCAAATCAACACGTGAGCTGCTCCCTGACCTCTGTTAACTTTGTTTTGTAGCGTAAAACTAGCTGCCAGGCATGTTACAAGCTAACATTAAGTGGTGACACAGAAAGTTTTTGAAACAGAGGCTGGAAAACTGACAAGGGAAGAAAAACTCCCTGTGGGCCGACTTTTGTTTTTTGTATGGTTTTGTTTTGTTTTTAACCTTTAATGTGCTCAAACAATCTCTATAAAACACTGAAGCACAAGGCAATCCAATTAAATATAACATGATGTCTTTGAAGGAATGGCATCAAGGAAGGATCTCAGGAATAGTTATTATAGAAAATAGACTAATTTTTTTCTCTGGTTGAGTTCAGGCTGTTAAACTTGATTCTGCTCTCATATTTCTCCTCCTCCAAACCTTTAGCTTCTGTGTCCACTGGGCCAGTTAGCCTGTTTTCATGCTGGAAAACTTATTTGCAACTGTGGCACAGTTTGAGTCGCTTACGCTCAAAGTTCCCCTCACATGCATCATGAAGTCAAAGTAATACTCGGCACTGACAGTTTCAGCCTGGAGGACAAACTCATTGTTCTGCCAAGCTCCTGACCTAAAGCACCTTCTCTGCTCTCATCACCAGAGACGATCGTTTGCTTCATCTTGTGTCTGTTCGCAGAGATCATCACAGATGTTGTCACGGTGCTGCTCTGCTCAGTAGTCGGAAGCGTGAAATCCCAAAACGTGCACGTTAGTGGTCACAGAAACATTTGTGTCTGAGTTGCTTCTGGCGATCGAGTGATGTAACTTGGAGTACTCATGAAAGTTATCGCTTGCACTTGATCCATGCACATTACAGTAGTGCTCTGTTTGTGCACGACGGGAAGAGTCTGAACATCTGGATCACGAGGCATCAGGTAGCAAACCATTGTTTTCACATTTAGTTTCTTCATGGAAAAAACAAAGATTTAACACATTGCTCATTGCACATTGCTAACTTTTTTTTTACCAGGAGCCCTGTTGCCTCTTACTGAAAATTTTTAGAAGCACATGCAGAAAATTTAGGCGCCACACCTTAAACTGACCTGCATCACAATTTCAACTCGCCAGTTAAAAAAAGTCACTGTAAAGACCGACCATTGAGCGTCGATAAAAGTGACCAAATCTAAAATTTCCTGAAACATTTCACCTCGTAAATAAATTTCAGTGTTCAAAAGAATTCTGAGTTATGAAACAATGATTTCAAAATCCGGACATCAATAAAAATAGACAATACTAATAAATCAAAAAAACATAAACGTTTCTTTTCAGTAGAATTTATTTGTGCGCCTCTGCTTGACACAGTGCCCAGTTTAAATACAACATGCAGCTTTTTATTCAGAGCAGATGTTTACTGACCAGGTCACATTACAGAGAGAAACTCTGATAGCTGTGTCCAAAATTACAGTACTGATGTGCGCAGGCACAAACAGCTGTTTCACTGACTGACAGCTGATCCAGATGTGATGGCAGCGCTCATTAACGTCACAGCCTCCCACGCCCTCAGCCCTGGTGCCGCGCTCACGCACGCATTTACCCTATCTTTTTGGTTTTTTTGGAGGACAGGTCTGGACGACACCTCCTGAAAACTTCGTAACAGACGAAATGTGTTCCTAGCCATAGGCCAACACTGACGACTCCCTCCTTTATTTTTTTTTTCAACATGGAAAAAAAAAGGCCAATTTGCAGGTCGCACACGTGCGAGCAGTTGTAAAAATGACTCGTGCTGTCTCAAAAACCATTTGGTGGCCGTCTGGAGCCCTGTGACGTGATGCTTGTTATGCAGCTTTAGGGTTGCTCTCTTCATTACATTTCTTAAACATTTGCCAGGCTAGCTGTTTGCTGCTTCCAGTCTTATTTGCTAAGCTAAGGGAAGTGGCCTCTGGCTGGAGCCGACTGAAAGAGACGGACGACTGCTTCCTGATTCCTAGAATGGATTTCACATGAAAGGCCCCCCGGGCACAGACTAACAGAGAGAGACGGGCTCCAGGTCAACAGTGTCATGATCACGTCCTGTAATGGAGCCTGAGTGGCCTGTCCTTATCTGCCCTTCAAAGACACATACGAAGAACTGTGTCTCTTTTGTTCAGCGGTCTGAGGTGAGGCGGTCTTCAGGTATGTGGAGGCATGTTTGCCTTGAACTACAGCGGCTGGGTAGAAATCTTTTATCTATAGAGATTTTCAGGAGCTACAGACTAACTTGTTAACAGGCATTGATGAGTTTTTCCAAAATATCTGGAGAGTTTTTTATCAGCAGTCGACAGCAGATGTTTCTCAGTAATTCCTGAATATTGGAGTTGTAGCATGGCAATGATGTCTGCGTGTAACTCTGTTTATATCTGCCTGTCGCTGTCACCATCCACTATCTGTGGGGTTAAAGGTCAAGGACCAGCAAGTGAATATAAAGAGTTTATCGCTGCAGGGTCTCTGAAGCTGATAAGTTTGACAGATGGATGTTTCTTCATCTCATTCTCTGGCACAGGTCATGGATATCTGCTCACATAAAAGTAGCTGTTCGTGCACTGGCCTTTCTCATTTCCCAAAACAGACGTCAAACAGCATTAACGATACCTATGTGGACTATCTGAACAAGCACCAAACGTCAGTTATGTAGAGATGGCAACAATTCAGTGACAAGAGAGAAAAATGGAAAATTCAGTGTCATTTTACTGCATATGGGCAGAAAAAAAAGCCAACCTTTGAATGATGGACTTAATCAAACACAGCTGTTTAACAAACTGGTAAACTCCAGATTTAAACACTTCATTTTTGTTTTTTCATTTTTGTAATTGTGATCTCCCACTGCACTGCAGACTGACTCATTTAACACCTCAGAACACACCTTACACTGGTTTGCCTCTTACCTCTCTGGGAGAAAACAACATGTGGTTGTTGACGGGGTCAATTCAGCCAGCCTTGGGAGCTGTGTCGGGGTCCCGCAGGGATCTGTCCTTGGACCTATTTTGTTTTTCGTTATTTATCAATAACCTGCCTAATCTCGATCAGAACGTCCACACCCTAATGTATACGGATGATGTGGTGATTCTCAGGGAAGCAAAAACAACCTTTGAAGTCTCAACCTCCCTCACATCTGCCTTGTCCTGCATCCAAGCATGGCTTTCTAAATCCTACCTCTTGCTGAACACCAAGAAAACAGTGTGCATGATGTTTAGCAAACGCAAATTGCAAATAGCAAATTCAAATATGTTATTGAATGGCGAGGAGCTTGACATAGTTAACGATTTTAAATACCTTGGAGTCACTCTCGATCCATGTTTAACATTCAAGAAACATGTGAGCATCCTCTCCAAAACTACCAAATTTCATCTGCAGAATTTCAAGCAAATCAGAAATAATCTGACGGATACAGCAGCTCGAATGTTTTTATTTTCAGTGATTCTCTCACGCATAGAGTACTGTCTCACAAACTGGCCTTTTACAGGTGTGAGTACCCTCAAGTCAGCCGAGTCACTCTACAATAAAGCTTTAAAACTATTTGACAAAAAGCCACCGACACATCACACCTGCAACGTTCTCCGTAAACACGATCTACTGAGCTTCAGTAACTTAGTTGATTTTAAACGAGCTTGCCTGGTGTACAAAACCCTACATAACCTGCCCCCCCACCGTTGAAAGAATTCATAAAACGTACAGACTGCCAACCCTCTACCATGGTCACCAGAGCAGGAGTTATAGGAGACGGTACTGTCCCATACAGACGCACCACTTTTGGTCAGGCTGCTTTTTCTGTCATGGCTATGGAACGGCCTACCACTCACAGTCAGAGAGTGCCCCACTTATAGCTCCTTTAAAAAGCACCTAAACAACTGGTAATTATCCACCCAGACCTGTACACACTATTAGAAAATGTAAGCTGAATCATTAACATACCCAACCATCATTATTAGTAATGTGTATTATTCGTATAGCTCTTAGTCATATATATCTGGGCAAGTAATTAATACCTCTAGCAGCAATTATTAGTAACATAGCCTTTATTAGATACAATGATCACCGGGAGTTATAATTCATTACTAACTGTACTATTTTTATTCTTACTATAACTTGTATTACCATAGCGTATAGAACACACTTCAGGTTTAGGTCCTCCTTCCGCCATTGTACGGATGACAGGCTCTTTTAGTTCCGTGAATGTGTGAGTCAACAATGTAGTGTAGGTATGACAATGTGCGATGTGTGTAAATTTTCCTGAGATCTCTGAATTACATTACTGAATGCATATTCGATTGATTTAGAACATGTTTATTTAACGACTACCGCACTTTACTGTAATCCAGATTATTGCACCTTAAGGTACAATGAGCTGCAATATGCACTTTATAAAGACTGAATGCACTTTGTGTCACTCGCACTAGAGACATGTCTGCACTTTCGCATCTATTGATCGTACGGTTTACGGTTTACTGCTGTACTCTTGTTTTAAGAATGTGATTATCTGTTTATATTGTGTCTTATCTAGGAAACATCTGCTAGGGACAATAGATGGAAATCAGCCAAAGGCTACAGCCTGGCTTGTTTACATTGCAGTATTGCACACAGTTATGTTCATTAACTTGCACCGTCCCTCCCAAATAAAATAAATTGAATTTGAATTGAACTGAATGCTCATTACAGAAAGCAGCAATATGCACGTGTGAATTGAGGGGTGATGGAATCCTTTATAAAACACTGTTTGACATGTGCACACAGATACCGAGACGTGAGGCATCAGTATTAAATTTAGACTGTTTCAGAACCTGTTAAAAGTTCCTCGCAGGGTCTATCAAAACCAGAGGGATCAAAATGAGATTTTGATCTCTGAAGGCTGTTTTGAGTTGGCAAACAAAGCAGCTCACTCAAGCGTGTTCCTTTTTCCCTTAGAGAACAGCTTCCTACACAGCTGGGAGATACATTTCCTGTCTTTTAACTGAGGCCTATGTGACTTCTGACACAAATTAGAACTGTTTCTAGCCGAGGGGCGGCGACTGCTACTGTGGTGCAAGCTGAAACAATTGGCTGCCTCAGCCAATAGGTGAGGGTTCATGACATTGTCTATTCTTGTGACACCATCCTTATGACTCTGACTGTAGCTGGATTTTTCCATCGGCCCGTTCCGCCGAGCCGTGCCTGATGACATGCTTTCCACTGCTGCCACACGCGTGGCCATCCATGAACAACCTGTGACATCTCCTGCCTGCAGCTGAGTCCTCGCCGGCTAAACTCTTGTGTCTGTCCAAGAGACTAGAGAGAAAGCTCTGTTTTCATGTGTCGGATGGCAGCCTGTCAGGTCACCTTGCACTCCCTATGTCACATAGTGAGCAGCATAGAGGAGAGGGACAAAGTCTGAATAAAACAAACACGCTTTTAATAAGTTTTTACCTCTCACACCTGTCATTCAGGCTCGAAGGTTCCGGACCTATTACGTTAAAAACTCCAGCATGTGGCGAATGCAGATTTCCATCTTCTCTGAATAACATAAGATGTGGTTCATGTCAGACTTGCATCGTTCTCACCATAATGTCCTCCAACTTCATGTCCAACATGTCCGTCCCGTGGACATACTCCTTCCAGTCATCTGGGTCCTCATCCGCGTCCATGTTGTCCAGGATCAGCTCAAAGAAGATGAGCTTCTCGGAGATGGAGCTGAACGTGTTGTCAAAGCAGAACATGTAGTCTCCGTCCTCAGTTTCCACACTGGAGGGAAAGCACAGGCAGTAAGAGCTTACACATGGAAGTGTGCGGGCAACGAGGGTTTCTCAGGCCGACAGGGGAACTTACGTGTGCACTCCGTCTGATTTGCGGTAGTCACTGAACAGCACTTGGCCAGATGGAGAGGAGATCATGAAATCTACGTCAAGACCTGCACCATCTAACACCTGCAGACAGACGACAACGTCACATGTAAGAAGTCACTGTGGGACGTGAAAAATATAAAAAGAAGTGAGAGACACTCTGATTGGATATATGAGAGTGAGAGGGACTTAAAGGGATATTTCACAACAAAACTCTATTTTGTTTATCAGTTACTCACCCTCACACGTCTTGAACTGAAGAATTTTTTTTTTTTTTTGAGCGTTATTCCACAGTAATCCAAGTCTGCCTCATTGTGCCGTACGCTCAATACGAAACACTTTTATTTCACTGTTATTTCAGTTCGAGAACTTCTACGGCACAGTGGCTCAGGGGTTAGCTCTGCTGCCACACAGCGAGAAGGTCGTGGGTTCGACTCCTTCCTGGGGCAGGACCTTTCTAATGTGGAGTTTGCACGTTCTCCGTGTTTGTGTGGGATTCTCCCACCATCAAACATCAACATAGGTCAGCCTCCAGTCAGCACCCTATACCGATGTACTGGCTAAGAGTCCCAAATTTCACTGTACGCTGTATGTGTGACCAATAAAGTACCTTTACCTTAATGCACGCCCTCCGCTGGGGACACGACACGGAGCCTCGCAATGGATGTGTTGGATTTAGCAGAAATAAAAGTGTTTTGGAAGTATTGAGCATACGATAAAGACTTGGACTGTACCTCACAGAGCTTTTGAGATTTTTAGGATGGACGACGAATGTTTTAATGTTTCGAAACTGTGTCTCCAGACTTCCAGCGAAAGCAGCTAAAATGAGAGTCCCATTTTTTGGAGAGAAAAAATTTTTTAAAAAATCTGTTTACTGTGGAGGAACACTGCAAGGAAAAAAAAAATTATACTTCAATGCAAGACATCTAAGAGTGAGTAACTGATACACAAAAATAGTTTTGTGGTGAAATAACACTTCAACCTCTGCATTTATTCATGCATTAAAGTGAGGAATGGTTTGTTGCCTCTCAAGGTTTCCATCATGCCCCATTGTAGACACTACAAAAAAAGGGGGATGTCTCCTAAAGGCAACGTGGAAACTGGCATCGCTCAATTTCTTGTCACACCAGAAAGTCAAACTCAAGAGACACATTCAGCGCTGTGAGCTGCGCACTAACCGGTGTAACAGGTTGCCAACAATATGAAAATTGAGATGTGACCCATAAAACCTGCAGGCTCGCATTCAATTCATACAATATACAGTCACCAAAGCGTGTAACGTTCTTCTGAAAACTCTTGAGCAACTCTTGAGCAAGAGACGTTACGATTTAAAATGGCAGTAACTTACATGAGTGCGGCTTGTCTCTGCATTGCATGAATATAATCAGTGAATGACAACCACAACATGCGAGAAATTTAACTAATAACATTAATACAAGGGGAAGGTTTGATAAGTTTAATGTTAAATGCAAATGCTGACTCTCGATTGGGGACGATTATCGATTTGGAAGGGCGAACACAGATAGCTAGTTTGGGTTCTTTAGCTAACGTTAGCATTTCAAGCAAGACAACCCCCTGTTATGAGTGAGTTTATGACCTGATATTCAATCTCCAGGGAGGCATCTTTCTTCATGGTCTGGTAAAAACACTCCTTGCGACCGGCGGGCAGAGTGAACGTGAAGTCGCTGTCCAAAGACTGAGAGAAAGCAGCCAGCACCGCAAACCTCTCCGACACCAGAGCAGCAAACGCGGACAGGACACACAAAAGTGTCCGGACTACCTCCATGGTCACTTCTGCGCGCCCAAAAGTCCAAAGGAGCCCAAACGGTGACACTGTAGCGGGCTACTGTACCGATGAGAAGGAGGTGAGGGGTCGAAATATGTTCGTTGAAACTTCACTTCTGTTGAAGTGTTCTCGGGAGACCGACGAATCTTCAGGACCCCGCCTGTTCAAAAAACGACGCATCTTTATTTATTACTTTAAAAAAGATATCGGATAAATACACTGTTCTGTTTTAGGTTACTTCTGTTGGGGTAGTTTGGTATCGATTTGTCAATCGATAAGATTTTGACACGGTAAAAAGTACAGGCACGTGTTAAGGGCGCTTCTCGCATTGCCCTCTGGGATATGTAGTTGTTTTGGCCACGTGGTGTCGACGGACGGAATCAGAGATGTCACTGTGAAAATCAATTCCTCCTCCGAATAACAAAGACGTAAACGTCCTATTTAAACTAAACAAACAAACAAACAAACAAAACAAAAATAAAGACATGGTTGCCTCCATATACAGGCGCAAATATGTGTTGTTGTTTTGTTTTTGTTTTTTTTGGGGGGGGAGAGATATTTATGCTAAAATAACACAAATCTTGGAGCATTATATATATATATATGTATTTAATTTACCCTATATAATAGCAGTTTGATGACAATAATGATTTTGTTAAGGCTGGAACCACCATTAAAATGAAATGCCCTGTAAAATTAAACAAAAAGGAAATGACAACATTTATGACAGACAGGCTAAGCAAAAATCAGTAGCAGCGACAGATTGCTTTTAAGACATCTCTTCAGGAGTTCTTGAATATTAAATTTTATTTTTTTGTGAAAGTGTTTCACGATGAAGGCAAAAGTACACGATGTTCACATTCCTTTGAGCACTCACCACCCACCACGTCAAGTGACTTTCACATAACTGCCCTCCAAAAACACAGGTATCAACACCTGTCCTGTATAACGGCACGTTTACCGTAAAACTATTGTGCAATAAATTTAAATATTGCGTGGCTACTTTCGTGATGCGCTTATTAAGAAATAGGTGACGCGTCCTGCTCCAGAAACACCAACTCAACCTCATTCTTGGGGGCGTTTTTTTTTTCCTGGTCTAAAGCCGTGTTGCTACGTGTCCTGTGATTGGTCAAGGGATCCACAGCTGTGATCTGATTGGTCGAACGTGCGGTAGGGGCTGAGCTAACCGCGAGTCAACTACCCGTCAGCGGCAGTGGCTACCAAAGCTGAAAAAGAGGCGGATAACGAGTCCGCACAATGAAAATTAGAGCAGCTCAAGTGTAGGTTTTAGGCGCAGAGGACAGTTGTTGGTGAAATTCTGTCCGCCGCAGGTCTTCAGCCAACTCCGAGCCTGTCTTCGGTGTGTCGTGTAGCCGTGAGAGATTAGAAAAAAAGCCAAAAAAGAGCGAGGATGTTGGTCCCCGCGGGAAGATAATGAAGAGGCTGCGCGTTTTGTTGGTGTGCCTCATTGTAGCTCTCCTGTGCTGGTAAGCTTAGCCCGACATCTCCATCCACACTACCAGAAGCATGTCAGACCGATAACGGTCGCCACAACAGCCGGACCCGACGTCCGTCACATCGCTTTTCTGAATGTCTTCTGCCGCAGGATACCCGTCAGTCATCAGTGTTCAGTGGCGTGAATCCTCCTCCACAGCCAAGTGAATGTTCGTGTGTGGCTTTGATGTTAAAATCGACCTGTAAACCAAACGAGAGCGTCGGCGTGGTTCTGTCGGGACTCGACGTTTCTGTCACCGGTTGATCGAGTTTATAGTTTGAATGGTCTTTAATAACGTTAGGTTGGGTTAAGGGGGGAGGTTATCTCATGCTAGCCAGCTGTTGGTCAGCTCAGCTAGCTAACCTAGTTAAACGTTAGATCGGCTGTGACAGCAAATGTTCTGTTTGTCTGGTGACTGTTGACCACGAAATATGAAAAGTGAGAAGCTTCTCTAGTAAGTTAGTGCATCCCTCTCTCAGTGATGGTACTCTTATAACTAGTATCCATCCCGACAACACCAAAAATCCCAAGAAAGTGAAAGAAAGTTGGCGTTTTCAGAAGTAAATAATCACTTATTGGTCGAAGTAAGCTCTGTGGATCAGGGCTGCAACTATTGTCGATTAATCTGCCGATTATTTCAACGATTAATCGTTTATTCCTTGAAGTGTCCAAAAAAAAAAGTATGGAAAATGCTCATTTTGAATTTGCCAAATACCAATATGACGTCTTCAGATTTCTTCCAACAACAGCCCAGAACATAAAGACTCCTCGTATATTATCCAATGACACAGAAAAGCAGCAAATTCTGACGATTAAGAGGCTGAACCGATAACGCACAATACGATTAATCGATTATCAAAATAGTCGGCGATTAATTTTTTATCAATCGATTATGCGATTAATCGTTGGCAGCCCTACTTGTCGATTGACCAATAAGTGCGAGTTAAACGTCCACCGCAGAACTCCAAGGGGCTTCAGCTTAAAACATGTATAAATGTTTTACTTCAGCTTTATTATTTGCTTTTGCAGATGCAACAGATCTGTTAATCCCTTGAACAGTGTAAAAAATGATGAAACTGAATGCATGGTGCACGTAGCTTGTCTGTGAAATACACACACACACACACAGCAGTGACATCTGGCACACTGAAGCAACGCATGAATTCGTTTAATCTCAGAGGCACGGGGCAGGTAACAATACACAGGGATTGTGAAATGGGATTAGCAGGCCTGCTAACGTGCCACCTTGATCCAGATTGGAGACTCAGGAGCAGCAGAACATTCAGTGTGTGGCTCGCGGGCTGCTGTTTCTGTCTCCACTGTCACCCTCATTTCTTTACAGAACTATTTAACATCATTTTTTTGACAATTTAGCCTTTTTTAGACCGATGTTCTTAATCATACTAATGGGTTAAAAAGAGAAATCCACAACCCTTTTGCTGGATCTTTTGTCATTTTTTCATCATTACGTTTCTAGGAAGGGATATCTCTCATGTGTTGCCAGCCAACAATAGATCATGAGTGGTGACACAGGGCTCATCATTACAGGCAGAGCAAACGAGTGTTTTGTTTCGTGTTACATTTTCCTCCGAGCGTCGGGAGCAGATTTAAATTGCTCTTGTTTTATTGGCATAAAATTAAAAACAACAAGAAAACAAGCCTTATGTAATGCCCTCATTAATTAGTAAAGCTGTCTCCAGTACACACTCTGGTTAAGTACCCTTATAGTATTCATGTTCTGCAGAAGAGATGCAAGCAGGTGAAAAAAGTAATTCTAAATATTTGGCTGGACTGAAATGAAAAATCCTTGCTCATTTAATCTCTGTTTTTTTACTGTGCTGCATTTTCTTCTGAAGAGTGATCGCATTTCTGCAGATTATTTTAAGGGACTTCAGGTGTTACCCAGAGAAGATTTGGGATACTTTTTTCTCTTTATAGCCAAGTCTGGGAATTTACAAGATTCTATTGATGGTAGGGGTGTGAAAATAGAAGCATGCGATACCGATTCTGATACCAATTTGTTATCAGTTCTCGATTCCTATCCTTATTTATAGCACAAAAATGAAAAAGAGAAGAAACATGAGACCATGAAACGCAGCAATTAGGCAGAACAGGGTGCTGTGATCTACTTCCTGATGGCCAATAAAACAGAGATTCATACTTCGGGATCAACATATTCAGAATTATCGATTATATTTCACGAAAGCTACAAGGGAATATTGAATTCCACGTTTAATTTGTGAATAAGACAGATTTCCTTGGAAACAACTAGATTTGAGTACAGCCATGCATGTCAGGCGTGCGCTTGCTCAGGCCCTCGGTGCACTTTTCCACTTTCCCACAAGCAAACTAATGACCATGCA
>JAQLOL010000020.1:24629136-24639904 GCA_029783665.1 Naso thynnoides
CAATCGTTTAAAGCCGTACTTGACCATAAAACTGTTTGTTCGTCCATGGCAAGCAGCTTTTTCCTGTAACGCAAGCTTCTCACTTAAGCTGCTTTTGCTGGCAGTCTATGGAGATACTGTTTAAAAAAACATCAAAACCATCTA
Source organism: Naso thynnoides (assembly GCA_029783665.1). NCBI lineage: Eukaryota > Metazoa > Chordata > Actinopteri > Acanthuriformes > Acanthuridae > Naso > Naso thynnoides. The sequence continues at coordinate 24,629,281 of JAQLOL010000020.1, forward strand.
AAAACATCCATCCAATAATTTCAAAAGCTTCATGTGGTATAAAAGCCTTCTTTATCATGTTGTAGTCTTAATACTTCAAAAAACACTTTTATTTCAGCTAAAAAGTAACTAAATCCATCATATCTGGTGAAAGGCTCCGTGTTGCCTGCCCGGCCAAGCGTGTGCATGAAAAGTTCTTGAGCTTATTGATGAATCCCGCCTCCCTGTTTTGGAAGACTTAGATTACGCCACACGAAGCTGTTGGGATTATTGGATGGATGTTTTTAGATGGTTTTGATGTTTTGAAACGGCGTCTCCACAGACTGCCAGCAAAAGCAGCTGAAGTGAAGTGAGTGGCTGACATTTCTGGAAAAAATCAGTGTACTTTGGAATAACGCTGGAAGGAAAAAGAAAAAATTCTTCAATTCAAGACATTTAAGGGTGAATGAGTAAGGAACAAAAATAGTTTTGCGTTGAAATGTTGCTGCGAAGGAAGTGCTTTGAACCTCTTTTGCAGACGCAACACTTTGTCCAACCTGAGGAAGATGAATGCACACATGAACGTTTGCACAGTTTTGAGCTCTCTCACCTGACAGAACAACGCAGGTGCTGCAAGTCAGAGAACAAAGGACCTCGAGATGGGAGTCAAATGACAACGTGGCTCTTTAACTTAGTCACCAAATACTTTCAGCTGGAGTTAACTATTAATATCAGCTGGCCTTTTGCACCTGAGGCCCCTTTACTAACTCATTTACTCTGGCATGTTCAGTCATACTTCATTTTACCATGACTACTACAGAAAAATGATAAATGTGAATTAATTTGTGTGGATTTTTTTAAGAATGATTTTGCATTGTGCTTGATATAACCTGCAGTATGTCCTTTTCTTTAGACTATCCACCTGGTTACCAGCCGTCAGAGGACAAGGCCTCGAAAAACCTGCTTGGGTCTGCGACCAGTACGTGCACACAGATACACACACACGTATATACGGCTGTGTTAGAAGCAGACTCCTGCAATTTTGATCAGATTTGCATCATTACAATAGAGTGTTTAAGTCACGTCCCTCACGGCTGATCCCGTGGGACCTTGTTTTGGAAAAAACAAATGAAATAAGATCTCATCGATTGGAAGCAGAGGGGCGGGACTTCGCCCTTCTGTAAGGGTAGTAGATGCAAATGAGTAATGTTAAACTTCCCTTCGTGTTGCCTGCACACACAGCTTCCCACTTATTTACCCACAATTGCTTTCAAACTCGTCATCCTGCTGGTCCCAGGCTGTAGTTCAAATTGCAGCTGTTTTTCATAAGCCCCCCCCCCCCTTTGCAGACACAAAGAACATAGAAGTCAGAGACAGAGAGCCTCTCTTCTCTCTAGGATCGAGACCGGGGCAGCTCATCGAATTCAAATAAGCTGTTCAAATACGGAACAAGATTCTGTCGCTGCGTTGCTTATTTCTCCCTGGAGATGTTTACGGGAAAATATTTTGTCTACTGTGTAGTTGTATTATACCAAAATTGTTTGTTACCAGTCAGCCTTGATATTACTTCCTGTTTCAAAAGGATCAGCCAGAGCCAAGCATCGCCCGGCTCCCAGTTTGTCACCCACCAGCAAGAGCTTTTTGTGTTCCGGTGTGGTACGATTTTAAACCCGTTTGAGGAAAAGGGAATTTGGATGTCACAGCCCCTTTTCTGATTAGTTCTGATCGTACAGCCCAAATTCATACAGCGAAGAATACCCAGTCTCATATGAAGACCACCTTAAGGAGTGAAATACTTCAAACAAAACCAAAAAATGACTGACAGTAACAGCCATGTGTTTTGCGTTTGCATTTCTATCACGAGATAACTGAATAAAGGATCATCAAAACATGAAAACAACAGGACTCATGTTATGTAGAGTTAAGACTGGAGTAGGTTTGTTTGTCAAGACTTTGATTTTGTTCATGTCTAACAATGAATGCTCTCTCATGTTGTGGTGGCAGTGTGAAGTTTGGAGGTTTGTAATTTTGAAATCTGAAGTTAAATGGTCAGGTGACTATGATACTGCAAATTTTAAAGGAGAATTATGTTTTTTTTGCACATTAAGCGCTGTCGTTGGTGTCCATTACGATCATACACAGAGACAAATAGCAATATTTTGATGAACGATGCGGTCTTGAGCTTTGACCGTGCTTCGACAATCCGTCAATAAATAGCGTTAACACTTGTTTGAAAAGATGAGAAACACACCGAATGTTTAGTGGTGTCCTCTCATGTACCGACAGTAAAACGCAAAGTTAGACAACAGCATGTAACCCGGCAACGGAAACAGCTCTTCCAGCTGCTTCAGGAAAGAAGCGTTTATTGTGTTTTTCACTTTCAACGCCCGTGTGCCTCCGCTGTTTTCAGCCTGCCGTACGTCAGCAATGAGCTCGTGTTCTTCAGACTGCACCGTTCATAATAATGAGGTAGAACATCATATATGATCATCAGTATCCCGATTAAAGGGCCTGATGTACAAAAAACAAACTTCTCCTTTAAAGAAAAACGTATGAGTGAGCAAAATGTGAGTTTTCGGGGGGGCAGTGAGTCCAGTCAGTGGGGCTCTATACAGTCTCGGTGTAGTAACTCAAGGACACAGCCGCATGGCTGAGTCACATAGGGACTCATTCCTCTCCCTGTTGGCAGTGTTGAATATTTCCTCAGTATCACGACGTACTCGGTAACACGCATACACACGGATGTTCACCGAGGTTTAGGTTACAGAAATGTTGCTGCCTGCTCGACTTTTTAAACTACACACACATATGCACAAACCCACTGGTGCCCCTGTGTCTCCTGCTGTAGGGAGAGCTGCTGCAGCCACACACACGAATACTGTACGCACACACACACACACGCGCGCGCACACACTTTCAGGACTCAAACCACAGAACCATGAAAAAAACAGAGGATATCTTTTTTTTTTTTTTCTTTCGATGGGCTGAGTCGAAGGGGAATTAAACAAAAGAGAATGGAGGCCGAAGGAAAGCCTGAAGAAAAGCTTGAAAAACACCGAACTGGACGAGAAAGACTCCGAAAGAAGTTCTGGAGAAAAAGGAACAAGTACCAAAGCCCGTGGTTTCACTGGAACATGTTTGGCCGCAAGCTGCTGCCTGTCAGCTTATTTACGAGGAACCTTATGCCTTCAAAATAACTGAAGTGTGTGTGTGTGTGTGTGTGTGTGTGTGTGTGTGTTCTTTTCCTTTAGATGCCATCCTAAACATGGTGAACAACATTGCTGCTAATGTGCTGGGAGGCAAGCCAGAGCTGGAGGGTGGAACAGAAGCAGGAGGTACTCTTCCCTCGCACACTTGATGCTTCCTGTTTTTTGTCCTGCATCACCTTTCACGTACACTTTCCTGAATTTCCATTGAACTTGTGTTCTTCTATTGGAAAGGCAAAAACCTTTTTTTAAAAGAAATTATGCGGAATATTGTCTTTTTTTTTAGAATAAAGACAAAAATGGAACGTGTGCTTGTAACGAGGGATTCATGCGATGCCTCATTAACTGTCTTTCTTTGCCCCATAGCACTGATTAAAAGAAACGAAAGGCTCTGACATGCATTTGTATTATTCTCTTTAAACAACCACACCTTGTCATGGTATAATATCAAGTATAACTAGTTTGTCCTCATGAAACCGCTCATCAGTTCCAAATAAGTTCTCGTAAAAACAACAAAAAAAATCTCTCGTAAAGATTGTCTCTGCGTGAGTCTACCAACAGGTTTGATGCTGTTAAATATTTGTCCTTTCCTTTTACCACAACAATACACTTTTCCTGAAATCTGCAGAACGCCAGTTCATGGAAACACACTTCCTCATTCCTTTCACAGACTTTTTTAATAAATGTACAGACGAAGACAACACTGATCCTCTTCTCCCTCTCTCTGCTGTAGTCACGCCGTTCGGCTGCCCATTTTCTCCTTTTCCGTCTCCAACTGGCTGCCATCCCTTCCTCCCACATATTGTTTAAATTAAATGCTTCGAAATGTAGGTCACATGGTTTCTTCCTCTAAGTGCGAGCATAGGCACAGCTTTAAGTGCGTGCATGTGCTGTGGGAGCCAGATGTTTATTTGGTCTTTGGCAGCACGTCTCCAGCAGCGTTTGAGCAGATCTTTGGCTATCTGTGTTTGACTCCTTGGCAGAGGAGTGTAGATAAATTAAGACTGATGTCGGCCAATGACGCCAAGCGTGTTCCTCACCAGGTTTTACCCCACAGAGAGTTAATCCAATAAGCCCCCATTGCTCAGTTTTTCCCCTGTGACATGAAGTTTAAGGAAAAACGCCCTCTGATGCACAGATTTTGCTTCGTTTTTAAATTTTGCAATGCTCCTATATCGTTTTTTTTTTTAGATTTATTTCTCTCCTTAAACTAAAACAAGATTGTTTTCTGAAGCTCCAAGTCATAGAAGCTGCATTTACTTTACAGTTCATTTTTTATTATAAACTACCACAATGCTCTGAAAGTCCTCCCTCCATTTAATATTGTAGGAGAAACTTTGAAAAGTTTCTCTCCTACTGCTGCTCTTCAAACTTATAGTTCTGATTTCCACTTCCACCCACAGAGCGAGCAGGGAGGAGAGAGTCAGGTTCTAACTGGACTAGACTGGTTTCTCAGTATTTCTGACTTAACCAAACATGGGCCTGCCAGCCACACTGCGCTGCAAAAAAGGGCCTCTGTTCTCTGCTGCTCAGCTCCTACAGTCACATAGGGTTTGGGAGAAACTTGTTACAGTAACCAGGGGCCACATGTTTAAAACTGTGAATCCACAATGAATATTTGCATACCTACAAATAGGAAATGTGCGTATACCAAAAAATATTCAGATTTATAAAACCTGGGGTACCCCTGTTTGTGTGCAACTTCCTTTTATAAATTCCAAATTAACCTGGGAAAGTGTGCAGGTGATCAGCTCCATGTCCACAACCACAGTCAAAGCATAAATGGTCAATGCAAAGCACCTCGTGGATATTAATGAGGAATGAGCAGCTGACCGTTGGTTTTGTCCGATGAATCAAGGGCACAGCAGACAGAGATGGATATGATATAATTTTCGGACACAGTAAACAAAGTGTTTGAGGGTGAGGTCGACTTGAAAACACGTTATTGATTCTCTTTATGTTGTACTCTTGCATTGCGAGGACGGGGAATGTTGTGGATCCATCAGCATTACGCAGGTATTGCAGTGCAGTATGTATCTGTTTACAGCGATCAAACTGATCAATTAACCTGCTGAAATGATCACGACTTTCAGTGATACCCCTCATCCTGTAATATATTTGAAAGTATACGTTGTATTTTACTTGATAGGTAAACACATTCTATTTATTGAATTTTTTTTTTTTTACAGTGAACTTGGCCTGCATCAAGTTGCGGACCCCCTAAAGACGATATGTAGTGTGACGACTGGGTGAAAGCTGTCGCTGGCTTTGTTTTTGCTTTGATCATTTAAACAGTCTGTGCGTGAAGACGGTGAAGATGCATCATGTGAAATGTCGAGGAGACAGGAGAGATTAGCACGTGTGTGCCTCCGGTCGTGTTCACTGCAGTGATTTGACCAGCAACACATTCGTGAAAACTGAAATCATACTTGCTGATTAATGCGCCACCCCACCTATTTTTACGTTATTTTGGCACATTCCTGGAGTTTCAGTACTTTGTAGTTTGGCACTGCCAAACAGCCCGCACATTTTCACGTCAGGTTGAGTTTCAAACATCCCGGCGTGTGCGTGAAACATAGCATAGTACACGCGCACCGTTTGTGGAAGGTATTATCAAAGCCTTGTTCTGACTTTGTTCATTGTTGTGTGTTTTTCCAAATGCCAGGAAATACAACAGGAGAGGGGGGGGGGAAAGCAGGGGAGCGCAGAAGTTACTCCTGAACCAGCTGAAACACCTCAGGACTCTGCTGTGTAAGATAAATTAACCTTCGTGAATGAGAATAGATTTGTATGTGGTGTCGAGAGTGAGTTATGTCGGAGTACGGCTCAGTTTGGCATTGTTTTGAATTGTGAAACTGAATTTGTATCCGTGTCTTTTCTCCAGACTGGACACAGAGCCAGCTCACCCCGCAGCCTCAGAGGACTCCAGTGTCACCAGTGATCCTTCCACACCTTCCCCCTCATCAGCCGACTCCTCCGAGGAAAGACAGATTGTCACTCTGGTTGAGGAGGAGGAGGATGAAGAGCCCCGACAGTCTACAGTCACCCTGATGGAGGAGGAGGTAGAGGAAGAGGAGGAGAAGACAGAGGAGGAGACGCGGAGGGAAGCAGACAGGAACCAGTGGGAGAGTCGGACTTACTGTCCTTTCTACTCCTTCTCCTCCTTGTCTCTGTCCTGCATGGCCACCCTGCCGGAGCTGCTCCATCGCTGGTGCTCTGCTCGGCTAGCCAAGGAGAGGCTGCGCAGCCTCAGGCGGAGGCAGCTGAGCATTCAAACGCAAACACACCCGGACACAAACACCCCTTCCCTCACACACACGCCCCCCCTGAACGCTGCCCCTGCTCCCACACCAATCAAAGAAGCCCTCCCTGTCATAGAAAAAGTTCAAGAGCCTGATGTACCCGTTCAGGCCCAAACTGAGGGCAGAACAGTGGGTGAGATTCACGCCACGCTTCCCAACACACACACCCCTGACGTGCACACTCCAGAGCTGGACATCCTCCTAGAGCCCAGCAGAACGGCCACCATCCCCCCTCACAGCTTCTCAGAGATCCACAACTCCCTGACAGGGCCGACTCCCACCCACGAAGAGAAGCTGCTGCCTCCCATTAAAGACGCTGCCCTGGACCCCGTCCCCACACCACCCCCACAAGCCGTCTCCATCCTAGAGACGCAACAGGCCAGCAGTGCCACCCCCCCACTTAATGTCACCCTACCCCCACAGCCTGTAGACTCTGAGGTCGACTCGCTCGGGGTTGTGGTTCCTCCTGTCAAGGAGCAGCCCATTCAGCCTCTTCCCACTGCATCGAGGCCTGAAGACTTTATCCCCCCACCCACTGAGCTGCCAACAGCTCTCCCACTGACTGACACCCACACAGACGCTATAAAGTCAGGCACAGATGGTGGGGACTCACAGAAACACAACGTCCAGGCTCCACAGACTCCTGGGGAGCAGGCGGACTCTCTCACTCAGACTGGGGAGCCCCACCGGATGGAGGACACGGTGGATGAGGACCTGTTGAGCTCCAATGGGAACGGAAACGTCCACCGGACCGCCACAGACTTCTATGCAGAGCTGCAAAATGGAGAATACAATGGTGGAGTGGGGAACGGAAACGGCGTGTTATTGAACGGGGCGGCGGTGCACGGGTCCAGCCAAAAGGAGAGCGTGTTCATGAGGCTGAATAACCGCATCAAGGCCCTGGAGATGAACATGAGTCTATCCAGCAGATACCTGGAGGAGCTCAGTCAGAGGTAAAGCTCGTTTCTGTTATTGTTTATGTTGGGCCCTATGAAATCATTTTCTGTTTTCCCCCAAATTCTTTTTCTTCCATTTTAATTTGGTCGTCTGAAAAGGCGTGGTGGCCCGGCTAGCGTTAGCAGCAGCAGCACGGTGGTTTTCCATGTTTTACACATAAGCTTTAGACCGCAAAGGGGTCTTTACATTCTTTTTTTGCAAAACAGGATATTACCTGACTTACCTGGGGGAGGTGGAGTGGAGGTGTTTGTGAAGTGACGTATGGGTGGTCCTACACATTATGATTTTTGGCATTTGTGTTGCTCAGATATCGTAAACAGATGGAAGAGATGCAGAGAGCGTTCAATAAGACCATCATCAAACTGCAGAACACGTCCCGCATCGCTGAGGAGCAGGTCAGTGAACACGACCGCTAGCTGAGAGACAGAAAACAGAAAGCGGTGTCTGTCCATCTAAAGGAACTGACGACAAATGACTGTTGTGCGTTTCAGGACCAGAAGCAGACAGATTCCATCCAGGTCCTGCAGAGCCAGCTGGAGAACGTCACCAAGCTGATGCTCAATCTCACCGCTACAGTCGGCCAGCTGCAGAGAGAGGTAACATGCCTCTGTTGGTGCTGCTCTTCCACCAACTGCTCATAGAGAGATTACAGCTTCACTCTGCCATTTTTCAACCAGTTCAGTTTAGTGACTTTATTTCTCTGGGGGAAATAATAACCTGCATACAGGCTCTTCCTGGTGGATGGTGTGGTTGTTTCAAGCACACGGGCTTTTCCTTTTCTCTGCTGAACTGCCCACACCTCACACATGCCAGAAACAGAAAAGCGTTCCTGCTTATTATGCAAACCGATTTTAGCAACAAGATGTTTTGACGTCATGTTGAAATTTACAAGATAATTTGGAAAAGAGGATGCGCAGCACACAAATAACAAAAAGATGACTGCTGGAAGAACGTGAACAAAATACTGATTCTTGAAACTTCTTGAGTCATATCTGAATTTTTTAAGTGCCTCGGGCAAACTGTTGACTGGATCATGAGACCAAAAAAAAAATTTGCCCGGAAACAGTTCTTTAGCAGCTGGTGATAATAAATACACACAGCAACATTTGTTTCCATAGTGGTTGAACATCCTACTGACTTCTGTTAGATTTACTGAATTCTAAAAATGTACCAGATTATCTAAAAAGAGAGCAGAATATTGTTTTTTACTATAGACAGACGGTTTCCCTCACAGGTTGTCAGGAGTTGAATGGCTTGTTCGGTTTTTGCATCACCCTTAAACAAAATAAGCGACCGTCTCCAAGGTTTCTCAGTTTAGCACACGATGAAAAATATACACACGATTAACAAATCCAACATTCAACCTATGCTTGGTTTTCACAATACAAACTAAGCGTGGTACAAAATTGTTCTTTTTAAATGTTTGTAATTTTCAGACTTGCTGAACTTTTTCTCTGCAGGTTTCTGACCGTCAGAGCTACCTGGTCGTCTCTCTGGTTCTCTGTCTGTGTCTGGGCCTCCTGATGTGTCTGCAGTGCTGCCGGGGCTCCTCGACTAGCCCCAGCACCAACAATGTTGCCCTTCCCAAGAGCAACAACTACCCCAGCCCCAAGAGGTTTGTTACAAGAGCCCGACTGATATGGGATTTTTGGGGTCCATGTAGATACTGATAGTAGGAAGCTAGGAAACTCTGATATCTGATACATCAGTCGATATCATATGTATATAATATCAGCTGAATATGGTTATTAAATACTTGGCAAAGATAGGTAACGGAGGCAGGGTATCTTATCAGCATCAGTGCAGTGAACAGGAAACACTTTGCTTATTAAGGGCCGATCACACTAAAGAAAATAGAAATAGAAAATACTGCCTGTATTAATGTGTTTGCCATTATCCTTTTTTTTCTGTTCCCTTTAGCAAGCTAACGATAATACCATAAGACCATAGCATGAGCCTCATAAGTAACCAAATCCGCTGCAGCCGTTTGCGCCACCTCACGTTTTATTTCGTTTGTTGTCTCTCTCGCTTTTAAGTCCCATTTGAACTGAGACCAAACGGTTGCTGGGAAAGTTGGAGCAGAGTAAACTGGTCCGTGTCAGCTCGAGCTGACTGACGGTGTCGCTTGTTGTCGGCAGAGGAGAGTCAGAGCGTACGGCACGGACAGCTAATCAGCTTGCACTGATGTCACCTGTCGCTAAGACGCACTGCGTAGACCAGCCAATTAGGACAGAGAGTACAGAGAGCGTCACTGATAGGGCAAATAGAACGGGATCCTGAACACAGAGGCATGATGGGAGGACACAGAGACCTTGCCGTACTCTCAGACCACATCTCTTAGTAACAGCTGTCTATGGGTATGATGACTTTTTTTTTTCCAAAATAGAACACAAAAAGTTATTGATATTTACCTCAAAGTTCCTGCAGCTTGAAAAAACAGTTTTAATATTGGCGCACATTGGAGAACAAAAACTTTGATACAGATTTATCTACATTAGACCAGGATTGGCAAACAGATGTATTTGTCGGGCCCTATTTGTTACACTCGCGCGCGTGCACACACACTCGCACACACTGTCCTGCCATGCACTGAAAGGTCATGTTGTCTTAAACATCCAGTTACTCATGCGAGCATTGTTCTCCCGTTAGCAGCTCTGTCACTCTGATGCTCTACACCCACGTTCCTGATGCCGCTTGTGAAGAGAACGCTTTGAATCATTTTCCTGCCTCACTTGTTTTCTGTTTGCTTAATGTCAGGCCCGCCCCTCCACCAACAGCAGGAGCTGGTTTAGTGACAATATAAACACCTGACAAATATCGGTGTAACTTGTCTCGACAGATGCTTCTCCTCCTACGACGATATGAGTCTGAAGCGCAGGGTGACGTGCCCGCTCGTTCGCTCCAAGTCCTTCCACTTGTCCTCTACAGAAGGTAAGTGCCTCCTCTCCTAAACACACACATACACACACTCAAGTCTCTCCTCAGTTCTTCTATCCGTTGTGTTTCTCCCTCCCGCTTTATCACTGACACACCGAGCTACATTCTTGCTTTTTTAAAATTTTTTCAGGCTAGTTGCATCAGACTGCTGCAGCTCTTTCCACATAACTGTCTGCATCCACGTACTATCCTTCCCTCTTTTTGTCCCTCTTTCACTCATTCTGCCTATATCTAACACACACACACACACACACGCACGCACGC
>JAQLOL010000020.1:24655441-24666273 GCA_029783665.1 Naso thynnoides
TTATATATATATATATATATATATATATATATATATATATATATATATATATGAATGTATGTATATATATGTATATATATATACTTGTATTCCGTTATTCTGCTTCTTTCTAAAAACTCTAAAAGTATTCGTCTACATATTATTGTTGCCAATAATTCCTTGAATGTCACTTTTGATTATACTAACTACAGTAGGCGGCAGTATGAAGCCAGAAACGTTGGTTTGCGAGCCGCCATTAAATTAAAACAAAACAAAACAAAAGAAGAAGAAGAAGAAGAAGAAGAAGACGAAGAAGAAGAAGAAGAAGCAGAAGAAGAAGAAGAACTGGGCCCGGAACCTTCTTCACCGAGTTGTTTCCGAGGGGGGGTTATTAAGGAGACGGGGCACTGAACAGCTGTCAAATACAAACTTTCGGTCACTGATTTGGAAACTTTCAACGTTTTGCGTCTCGATGAAACGTTTCAAACTTGGTACGTTCATTTATCATAAAATAAAAGTTTCGACACAGGGGAAGAATTTCAGCGTACGGCTGTCTGGACAAAACTAACCGAGGTTGTTGTAGCTAACGCTAACGTTAGCCTCCACTGAGAGCAATGACATTGACAGCTGAGAGCACATGAGGTTAACCCGCTTCGACGTGAACCACACGTTAGCCCGGCTGAATGAAATGAAAGACACATGACCAGCTTGTGGCAGACAGTTCACACCGAGATGAGTCACTTCCCCCGTCATTAGAGACTCACCTGCCGTGAACTCAGTTGGAGGAGTGAAGCAGGAACAGGAAGAGTCGTGTTCGAAAATGTCGATGCTTTGTGTCAATCTGTTAAGAAAGAGCCGTTTGTGCTCGCTGCCCGCACAGCTGACACGACACTGTCGGACCTGCAGACAAGCTGAGGCGACACCTGCTCTGAAGAAGCATCGGTGTGTGTCAACGACCCCGGAGTTTCTCTGTGGCAATGGACGGACGGTGTGTTTCCGGATTAGAGCCCAAAGCTCCTCATCCCCGCACTCAGGTCGAGTCCCCCGGACTCAGTGTGGACATCAGTTCCACACCTCGGCCTCTGTCCGGGCTCTGCCCGCTCCTCTCATATGGCTGGTGCTCAAACCTCTGCAGAAGCTCATGGCGATGATCCTGGGCAGGTAGGAGCCGCACAGTGCTTCCCTTCCATCGTGGTGGGCTAATCAATATTAATTAATCAAAACATTCATAAATATACATTTAAAGTCCAACCTTTAATTTGTTCATGTTCACAAGAATGCTGTCATGAATTATTTTGATTACACTTAGAATTCGATTATTTTCAAGCGCGAATAGTCACACATGCAATTAACAATAATTTGTAGTCATTATAAAAAATGAATTAGGAGCTGTGTCCATTGCTCTAAGGCACAACTTTACTCTGGCATACTTAATGTCTAATGAGTTTTTTAAAATTACAAACACATCAACAATTCTAGTACTTGTGTAGTTTAAATAAGAACAAATGAATAATCCTGTGCTGGTAAACTGTTGCCATGCTTCAATTAAACATCTGCTTTTAATTAGATAGTAAAAATATCCCCTTTCGTTACCATATTATACAGACTTTTTTTTTTAAATCACTCCCTTCTACTGCTGGTGTGCTTCCGTGGCAGGGTTTAAACTGGATATAGATTATTTATGTAAACAGGAAAGGCCATTGAGAGCAGGCTCGTATTTACAGTGATGCCCTGACAACAAATAAAAAACAATGCAGCTACACTACACTTGTGTCGCTCACTGTCTGTTAAAAGAGACTGAAGTAGATTAAAATGGATCAGCTGGTTTAGTTTGAATAGTTTCCACTTGTGTAAAGAACTCGTTTGACCTTTGATGAAGAAATGATGCTGTAATTGGTGCTGGCGACGCATATTCAGTTTTAGTGCACACACCCTAACTGTAGCCGCAGCGCAGCCCCGTCACAGCACAGGATTCGACCTGTTACGTCTTGTTTCATTACAAAAACTGGCGAGTCCAATCGCCGACTCGGATGGCTGTGCTGGTACAATCTGGCACGATTTAGACTCCATAGCCCACATCATCACTGAGACTTCATGAAGTCATTTAGTTTTTTAAAAACATTTTCCACTCTGCAGTTAACAGCTGTTTTGTTTCAAGTAGTTGCGACTTCACAACCTTCCAGTCTTGTCTACCTAAAAGTGCAGCTGTTTCCTTTTGGCAAACACATTTTACGTTAACCACTGGTGCACAGTGCGTTGTTTTGAACTAGAGCTGCAATGATTGATCGATCAATAGAGAGTTAATCATCAAATATGTTGACAATCGATGAATCTTTTCAGTCATTTTTTTAAAATAAAAACATAAGCCTCTTAAATATGAGGATTTGCTGTTTTTTTCTGTCATTTCCGATAATAAACTGGGAGTCTTTGTGTTTTTGGACAGAAGAAGCTCTTTGAAGACGTCACATTGGACTCTGGGAAACTGAGATGGGCGTTTTTCATGCTTTTTTTTGACATGTCATGGAATATGTGATCAATAATCCTGAAAATGATCAGCAGATTAGTTGATAATGAAGGTAATGGTTAGTTGCAGCCCTGCTGTGAGCATATTTTATGCGTGCTGCTCTTTTGAAAAGAGATTATTGATGTCAGCGGGTCTGCCGGGACGACTCTGTTCCATCGCTGCAGGTTTTTCTTGCTTGCATTTTCTCCTGAACTCCAACCATGCAAATCTTTCCAAACATGAAAGGAGTTTTAGATTTTTCTTGTCATCCTCACCGCTGTCGGGTGTACGTGACTTTACTTGTCCTGCATGACTCAGTGTGGGCTACAGAAACAGATTCTGCAGAGCTTGTGGCTCTCGTCTCTGTGCAGGAGCATAAGGAAGTGGTGGGTGGCTCTACCAGCCAACCGCAGGCAGCTCGTGCGGGAGTGGGCCTTGCAGCGCCGCTGGCATCTGGCAGCAGGGGCAGGCGTTGCTATGGTGATCGTGGCCCTCCTTCTCCTGACCCACCTGGATGAGTCGCCAGTGACGGGACGGGTGCGCCTCCTGGTGTTCAGCAGGGAGAACTACATGGAGCTGGCTGCTCTGACTTCAGAGGCGGTGAGGGAACCAGGCGGACGGTTGGACTTGTGTGTGTGTGTGTGTGTGTGCGCATTTTTCCGGCTATCTTTGTGAGAATCAATTTTTAGTCATTTGCGTTTTACTTCATAGAAAGACCTTTGAGGGGCTTTTTAAGGGTTACAACTCATTTTTAAGGTGAGGCATTATTTTTGATGATTAGGGTAAGGGGCTATAAAATGCATTATGTTAATGAGTGTCCTCACAAGTATGGCTGTACAAACATGTGGGTGTATAAGAAAACAGCGATGACAGACAATAATATTTAGTAGAGTTGGGGAAAAAAAATCGATACATGGTGATATCGCATATTTTGCATGACAATATTATATCAATTCATAGATACCAAGTATTGATATTTTGTTAAGTAAATTCTAAATAAATGTTGCAAATACAAACTCAACTTTTTGTATGACAGAATAATAAAAAATCAGTTGACTTTCCAGGCCACTAGATGGTGCTAAGTGCTCCCTGGTGAGGTAATTAAAAAATGCAGTAAAAATTATTAAAGGGAGATGAATAGACTGAGAAATGCATCATATTGGATGAAGCAGATGATGCTGACAGAGTTTTACTCTGGGTAAATGTTTTGCAGTAAAAAAAAAACAAAATATGATTGCATCATACCCAACTTATCACAATATCCTGATAGTATCATATTGTGGGGCTTCTGTTTAATGTGAGGAGAAATTCAGCTAATTAAATAATTTCTAAAATGCTTAAATGTGTTTGTGTGTCCTTGTGTGTGTGTCCTTTTGTGTGTGTGTGTGTGTGTGTATGCGTGCGTCAGTATATGGAGGAGTTTGCGGAGCTGCTGGTTCCGGTCACTGACCCTCGTCACCAGGTGGTGGAGCGGGTGGTGCAGCACCTGGCACAGAGGAACAAGGACATCCCTGAAATGTCTGATGTCACCTGGAACGTCAACGTGGTGCAAAGTCCCGACGTAAACGCCTTTGTCCTCCCGGTCAGTACGAGAAAGACGTGACGTGAATTCATGCTGTATCATCACACCGCAGCATCCTTGAAGTCACGATGTGCGAGCGTGTCTTCACGTGTGCTTTCCCTCTGAAGTATCCGTGAAACGCTGCACAGTGCATGAGGACGCATTTTGCTTGCATCTGGTTCGTGCTCACATTGACGTGGCTCAGGCTGTGATATATGAGCATAAGTACACGGTTCACGGTGATGCTTTTAGTTCTGTGTGACTTTCAACATCAGGATAGGTGCTCAGTCACACAGACACGGTTACAGTTCATGTCTACAACTCTGACTCAGCAGAACGGGCAGGTGTTCATGTTCACGGGGATGTTGGACACCATCACGGATGTCCACCAGCTCACCATCATCCTTGGACACGAGATGGCTCACGCCGTACTGTCACACTCTGTAAGTACATCACCCTCTGCAGACTGCTTTTGTCATTGTGACATTACATCACCACAAACTGTTGCGTGACAACCCCGATTACAAAAAGTGGGATTGTTGTGTAAAGCATAAATAGAACAGCACGTGATCACTCGGTCATCCTTTTGACATTTACTCAACTTCAAACGGTCCAAAAAATATATTTAATGTTTTGCCTCATAAACTTCAGAGCCCTTTTGTAAATAAAAGCCATTCTTTGTTTGATGGTTAAGTTGACATAAGCTTGGACCCAGACCAGAGACTCGGCCCACTTTGAGTGATTTCCAGAGAGAAGGGGGGGGTTAGATTTTCCCCAACCCTTCCTCGCTGGTCGTTGCCTTTTTCAATGTTATTTGCACCAACAGGCATTATGTTGCCAGGAAGCGTTTCTCCTACTGTGGAGTGAGAGAGGAAAGAAGTGTGGCTAAGCAAGACAACTGAAATCCAAAAATGTCTCCACAAGCCGTTAAACAATCACATAGATGTTGTTATATTAAGATTCTGACCAGGGATGCTTGATTTTGGATTTTTTTTTGACGATATCTAATATGCCGACATTTTGCAACTCATTTGGCCGATTATTTACATATATAAAAATATAAAATATATATATTCATAAAGTATATACGTATATTTTTCCCCACATCTGATTGCAGAGATCATCAGGTCTCTTCTGTAGTGGAATTTACATACAGTATTATTATACATACTCTAACTGTGTTGGCCTGCCGACAAATGCAGGCAAAAAATACAAAGCTTAAAATGATGTAATATTTATTCCTTGTGCAAAAAAAGAAAAAGGAAACAGCAGCCTGTGATTTTATCGGTTAGTATATCGGCAAAATATCGAATAATTAATTTTAAAGCCAATTTCTGCCGACACCGGTAACGTCCCGATAATATCTTGCATCCGTGATCGGAACATCTCTAGCTGCTACATAGGCAGGAGATCAGTTCCTAAAACACAGTTTTTTTGCAAATGATTCCACTCTGTGTTTAATAACTTTTTAAGCGACACCTCAACTTTTTTTAGAGTCAGAAATGTATTAAATCTGTCACTTGGAGTCAGTCCCTTTATTTTTTTTTAAAGAGAATATCCTCTCAGGAGTTCACCTACACGACCTTGAAACTCGTCGACAACACACAAAGACAGCCCTGCTGAGTTTGATGCGGAGAACATGGAAACCCGTTCAGCTCTGCAGAGGGAACGCGGCTCCTCAGCCCGAGGTGCTGCAGAGACTTGTGCACAGTCTGCTGACATTTGAGAGCAGCAGACGTTACCGTGCAGAGGATGAGTTATTGAAAACACCTCAAGTTTAGTCAGTTAGAAGTCTCCGACACACAGAGAGGAAGTTACAGCTTGCGGTCTGTCGGGGTCTGCGCCTCACAAGGTTTTAAAATATGTATGTGGCCCTCCTGTAGGTGTGTGCATTACACACTGAGATCTCCTTACTATTCAGCATGAGCCCCCCGCTCTGTCTCCGTATAGTAATGGCTGAAGTGGCATCAGTTGCAGCGCCGTTGCATCAGCCGGTAATAAAGACTCACTGACAATCACCTCGGAGCGTTCACTCGTCCTGTCTATGCTACTGTAAGATGACCAAAGTCCTGTCGACCTCGGGCTCCGTCGTGCTTTATTAATTCTCCACAGATGGCGGGGTTTTTTTGTTTTTTTCCACTGCCTACAAAAGCTCATTCGTCTTGTTCAAAAAAAAAAAAAAGTGTCTAATGAAGTTGTGGGTATTTCAAGACTTTAATCGTCCTCGGAGGAGTTGCTCGAAGGAGATTTTAATTAGATGAAGGGAATGAGCATCGATGGGCTCGGTTTTACCCAGTAGGTGTGCTCTTTTGGATCGGCTGTTAAAACCTTTAAATCTGTTGCAGTGGAAAAAAGTTCCACTAAAATAGATGGGAGCAATCGATACGTTCCAGCTGCGTCATTCACGCCCCAGAAACTCTTTACGTCTATTTTTCCTCTCGCTGTTTCATCTGTCTTACCTTCCTTTATGACCTCAGTCCTTTGATTTTTTTTTTTTTTCGCCCCTTCGCCTTGTCATCCCGCATCCCTCTGCTCCCTCCACCCCCAAGGCAGAACAGGCCAGTCTGTCTCATGTCGTGGACCTCCTGTCCCTTATTCTGCTGACAGCCATCTGGGCCGTGTGTCCTCGAGACAGCCTGGCACTGCTGGGACAGTGGGTACAGGACAAGCTCTCCCAGGTGAGATTCTTTCCGGAATGTTAACCTGTGTACACAAACACAGTTTCCATATTTTCACTCAGTTTCAGAAACAGAGGCAGATTTTCACACTTTACTCAAAGTTATCACTAACAAGACAAAACATGTTTTAAGTGCAATAACCTATTTATTAACTCACTGTTTCATAATATTTCAGGTCGTATGTTTGATGGATTGTGTCTTACTTACTTTACTACGTGTTATATGGATTTTTTTTGGCACTTGATCAGATGTAGCACTCCAGATCTCGTTGTATACTCTTGTACAATGACAGTAAAGTCTTTTTATTCTATTCCATTCGTACAGTTTGTATAACCTCATAAATTTACCATTTGTCTCTCTCTCAGTTGATGTTCAGCCGTCCATTCAGCAGGAAACTGGAAGCTGAGGCTGATCAAGTTGGATTGCAGCTGGCTGCTAAGGTATCATTGTCTCTAATTTGTCAGTTAATTATGACATGAGGAAGCATTTTTTACAAATGTAGTCTTTTTTTCTGTCTGTGTGTATCTGTTTTTTAGCCTGCTGAGGTAACCCTAAAAATGCCTTTTTTATCTGGACTCACGTTTTGGATGTGAAATATTAAAAGAGAGCCTATATACCACACTGAGAAGAGAGGGGTTTGAGAGAAATGGGTGTCTAATGACAGATGCAATTGAGTTTCATTGTGTAAAAATGTAGCGTCCTGCTTTTTTGGTGCTTGACCTTTACAAGAGACTTAAGCCTCGTTTCCACTGAGCGGAACACTTTGGTTTGGCACGCTGCGGTACGGTTCTTCTAGATCTGGCTTGCATTTTCCACTGCTGACCGTGGCCTTACTTCGTGGGCGTGGTACGTGTAGTGCTGCAGGAGCGGCTAAAAATATATTGAACTTACTGAAAAGTTCTACATCAAACACTTAAAAACGGCTTTGTGCCTGCCTGCCGTCAATGAACTGCAGTGTGTGTAGCTCACACGCTGGGAACCTTTTGGGAGCGTTTGGTACCCCAACGAAAAGGTGACCATAACAGGGGCAGTACGCTTATTTAGCCCCCTTTTGACAGTGGAAGTGCAAATAATTGCGCACTGTACTGAACTGTACCCAAACTGTAGCGCTCTGTGGAAACAGAATTTAAAATAAGGACGTCTCATGCGGTCTTTTTTAAATTAGATCGTACGTTGTTTTCAGACCGTCTGTTTGTGAGTGTCCCAATTATGGTTCTTTCATTCAGTCGTGTATTTTATGTAACCGCTTATCCTTATTCCCAAGTATGTGGTGAAATACTTAATTGCTGTAGTACGTCTTTAACATCATATGACAATACAAGAGATCACTTTTAAAACGAGAAATTGTATAAACAAAAAACCCTCTTTGCTCTCATTAAGGGTAGACTATTTTAAAACCAAAGCAGCTGCTTGTCTCAATCCTTGTAGTCTGTCTGCAGGACACTAGGGGGCACTGTTGTTCAACTAAACGACACACAGGTGATTGGTCCACAAGGATTTTCATCTCTGCAGAAGACAGAGGGATGCCACATTGTTTGCGTATGTGTGTGTTTTCATGTTTGTGTCTGTGTGTGTCTCACTCCATGGTGTGTGTGTGTGTGTTTGTGTGTGTGTTTTCTTCTCAGGCCTGCGCAGATGTGCGAGCAGGCCCCGTTTTCTGGCAGCAAATGGAAATGAGAGAAAAGCTGAGAGGAGAGCCCACCTTCCCCGAGTGGCTGTCCACACACCCATCGCACAGGAACAGATACGCTCAGCTGGACCGCCTCATACCACAGGTACAGGTCGTAGCCGTGGCAGCTCTTAGGCGCCTTTTTTACACATCGATGACAGAAGTTAACACATTTCTGCTGCTCCAGTTCATGTGTTTTGTCTTTAGTAAAAGACTCATTGATCCCTGTGCGTGGATCGAGCCCTGCATCTGTCTGTTGTTCAGGAGAGACAGTGTAGCTTTAGGAGCTGTTGGAAGGAGTCTTAATGGAGCTAATGAAGCGTCTGGAGAGATGCACATCCACCTGCAGACATGTGGCGAGGAGGGCAGAGAGGAAGAAGAGACCCGGGGAGGGGAGGAAAATATGCAAGGTTTTAGGAAGACAGGAAAAACATTTTTTGCCACACAGGGGCTTAAATGCCTGCGAAGCTAAACGACTTGGAGGCGTTGAGTTGAGGACCTGAAAGAAAGCGGGAACACAGCAGCAGCTCAATTGCACGGGCTCACACACTGTGCCCACACCGTGGCAACACAATCATTGGTGTCTTAAGGCTAGAAGGTAATCAACAGGCGGTTAAAACAGCAACTTCTATGGTAAGCGTGAGCATCCACAATCACTATGCCTTACTTGTGTGTGTGTGTGTGTGTGTGTGTGTGTGTTTTTGAGAGAGAAAGTGAGAGAGGTGTAGAATACGGTGGCCCTGAAGTGCCAGTCACAATCACAAATAAAAACACAACTACAGAAAGAAAAAACATGACTGCACTAAGAAAAATAAAAGCAACAAAAAGAAAATACACATCAGCGAAAAGGAAAAATTAGTTTTATTAATTATTTAAGGCTAAATTGTACACTTCCCTGGTCACGAGTTCAACATTTTTGTTCTTGTGTTTCATCTGTTTGTTGTTGTGTTTTTTTCTTCTTGCGGTCGTGTTTTTCCCTTTTGGTCATTGTGTTTTTCTTTTTGCAATTGTGTTTTTAATTTGTTGCGGTGTTTTACTTTTTGCAGTTGTGTTCTTATTTTGTGATGGTGATTGGCACTTCAGGGCCACCGTAGCAGACTGAATCAGGCAGCAGCCAATTTAACCTTGAGCGTTGGTTGGTCTGTTGGTACACAGTCAGACGCTCCAAGCACGAAAGACGAACAGATGGGTAAACCGCTAATTGTCCATCAGTTGCCTGTGTCATTCGGCGTGTGCAACTTCTACGTGTAAGTGTGTGTGAGTGTGTGTCTGTGTGTTTATACGAGTCTATCTGTGCGTCGTATCACATCCCTGTGTGGTAGATTGACCTCTAGCAGCAGTTGTTGTCAAGGCTGGGCTGCAGCCACAGGCAGTGAAGTGATGAAGACTGTTGTTAGGGGGATTCATCTGCCTGCATCGTGCGTGCGTGAGCTGAGAAAACTCTGTGGCGCCTCTACAATCCTCGCACCAAACTGTTCGATCCGGCGTAGCAGTAAATACGAGCCAGTTAACGGCAGAGCTCAGTCGGGTGAGAGTGATGCATAATGTGATGTTTTTAACCTTGCGAGGGGTGACGGCATCAAGCTACTTAACCCGACTCTTCTGAGGGCACTCCGCCTCCACGAGTGCGCTCATCATCCTTAAACAGTGCGTATTAAGTCCACTGCTAGCATGAGAGGGAGAGCCTGTTGAGTGGGAAGCCAAGTGCATGTATGTGCTCAGAGTCTTGTAGGTGATTCTAAGTGAGAGATTAATGAGTTTGCTGTGTGTGTGTGTGTGGGTGTGGGTGTGTAAGACTGACAGAGAGAATATCTCCAGCTGCTGGGGAGTGCTTGGAGTTAGTTTCTTCCAGCTCTGCTTACTCTTCCTGATGGGGAATGATTATAAGAAGAGAGTGACTCATGGTTTTGTAGCGGTGGAGATGGCAATATCAGTCTGCCTGTGTGTCCAACACTTGGGTTCAGAATGTAATATCTCAGCTAGGGCTGGGCGATATTTGACTGCAATATCATAGATTATGTTTTATGGTACGATCACAATCCCGATTTTTATCAGTAGTTTTTCACATTGGTTGAGACTATTTCACAAAGTTACAGCAAATGCAGGGCCCACAGTTTTGTTTGCAAACATATAGTCGGCTTATTTTTGGTTCGTGGTTCCTAAAAATGCTATTGTTTTAATTTCTGAATTCTAAGAATTACATCTGTAGTAAATGTGTTTTGTAAACTAATTGCGGGTTTTGCAAAAGTAAACAAATCAAACTTAAAAATATTGAACTTTTCAATGAATTTGCGTGACGCTGTGTCGCGACAGTAAATCAGTGTTGGTCCACTCCCAACATCGCTGACGTCCCAACATCCTGACGGCATGAACGTCCAGACATCCGGACGTTGAATCAAACATGGTGGTCAAAACAACTGCTGCTGTGTGTGAATACACAGA
>JAQLOL010000020.1:24735480-24752112 GCA_029783665.1 Naso thynnoides
AAGGACACAACAGCACATGACTAGGACAGAGCGGGATTCGAACCGCCAACCTTTCGGTTATTGGACAACCCCCTCTATCTCCTGAGCCACGGCCGCCCCAAATGATGTCCATGGAAGCTGCATGGGGCAAAATCTTTTACAGTGTCCTTGAATCATGTCAATACTTACTAAGTTTTCTCATCATGTTGTTGTGTTGACTTCTGAACACCAAACTGATTCACTATCAGCACGTATTCTCCACAGCTACCAAGTTTGTACAACACGATTGTCACTTGCAGTTCCAGAGGAACAGCCAAACACAATCAGTAAGTTTACATGCACAGTTAAGTTATGCTATGGCTATAGCTCGATTAGGCCGTTTAATTGTCCTTGTCCCAGTATACAAGCACCGAGGGAAAATCGATTTCATTTCCAACTCCGCTATGGTAGGCGGCAAAATGCCCTGTTCAGCTGGTTGCTATCGGACTTTCTTCTGGTTAGCCAGGCAAGCTACAAACAAGTTAGCAAGCGACTAGCTGAGTCCATCTCGAACGGTGAAAACATGGACAACTTTACAGTGCTGTACACTTCATATTTACCCTTTACTTTTGGTACAAATTCAAAGCCCGCTTCCTCTCGTGCTTACAGGATTTTTGTTTTCATACTGGCTTTCTTCTACAGACTTTTTGCTGTTCAAGTTACGGGTCAAAAATGCTGCGGGGACTATTGATCATACACAGATTGCTTAGGCCAGTCGGGGTCGGGTTGAGGTGTAAACATTCAGGAGTAATTTGACTTCTGTTCGCATTGCCTGGGTGCGTTAGCTCGACTCTTAGAAATTTGATTAGTACAATTTCAGTCAGACTAACATGTTAACGTATTTTTTAAAAATTCGGTTTTAGCCGGACTAACACAATAAATTGATTTTTCTCTAACATCATGTAAACGCACTGACAGTCATCTTGTCTACGGCTGGGCTCATCATAATTTTTATCAGCGCTCTCCGCGACATTCTGAAATTTTCTCTCCATTCTGTGTCTGAGAATTCCTTGATCACCTTCCTCTCCCACCAGTCCTTGTTCTGTATGCGCATCCAGCAAGCACAGGGTTTTGTAAGAGTGGAGGAAGACCGGTGCTGAGACCAAGAGAAGATAATTGCTGTATAAAAGCTTTTCACCGTGTTTTGCTCATAGAGACAATGCAAAGAAGAGAGCGCTATTAAGCATGTTTTGCACAAGTAATAACCAGAGGTTGTTGCAAGTCTTTGAGCTCAAGTCTCAAGTCAAGTCTCAAGTCTTTTATGGTGGTAATGAGCGTTCATCTGCGGCATGCCAGTCGGTCTGCTAAGAAAACAGCAAAGCTATATCTACAGAATTCAAAGCATGTACTGTACTACAGAAAGTAGTAAAGATCACACATGGGTAATGAGGTATGTGCATCAGGTGCATTAAGAAGGGAATGAGATTTAGCTCGGCAGACCCTGTTACTGCTAAAAAGAAAAAAAAAGATTGTTCACGAGTCCCAAACCTCGAGTCCAAGTCAAGTCTTAAGTCCTTTGAGGTCGAGTCTCAAGTCAAGTCTCCAGGGGTGTGCGACCTAAGTGCGACTTGTGACCAAGTCTTAAGTGCAAGTCCCCATCTCTGGTAATAGCTACCACATAGGCGCTGTCCATGACACAGCAACTCAATGATAGGTGACGGCATGTTGACAGAAAGACAGGGGGTTTTGACAACGAGGAAGTTTGAGTTTTATGTCATGTACTTGTGGAAAAAAATCCAACTATTGACCGAATTATGTAAACAAGGTTTTTTTTTATATTACTTTTTACTGAAGCGCATGTAAAGGCATCAGATCAGATTAGTACCTTACCTGATTATTCCCTGATAATCAGGTCCCTGATAGCTGATTATTGTGACCATGTAAACACATTCATTGTATCAGGTTAATCTGAGTAGAATAATTTTGATTTTAAAGCAGAATATCTTTGTTTTGCATCAAAGCTTTGATTGAGGTTTTAAAATTAAGCACTGAATGCCTGTCATCATATTTACTGACGTCGTTACTCCAAAAAGGAGAGCACATTTTCGCCTCACATCACTAGTCTAAGTTTGACCACCAGATCGTTTGTGTTCATTCCTCTTAAACAGCCAAATGCTGTACTTTACCCGTAAACTAGCGAACAGCAGCAGGTGCTGAGTGTGTGTGTGTGTCAGTGTGTTTGTTTCTGATTTAGAACTTTCAGGTTTCCACTGTCCTCTGTATATGTTCATGAAGTAAAGCAAATATCCAAACAGTAAATTAAGCTGTCAACAAAAAAAACTAATTGGCACAGTTTGTACTTTTGCAGTTCACCACTGCGGCAGGTTAAAGTAAAGGTTCATTTACTTTTTAATCCCAAAGTTCAAAAAAGAAACTCTGAACTCACCTCCTGCTGTTTAACATTAGCATTTATGCCTCGAAGAGCGCTAATCTGCCCCCCCGCCTGTCGCTCAGCTCCGTCTGCACCTCCAACATTCTGCAAAGCTTCAAAATTTACATCTGAAGGTTGATTTAGAAGTTAACTGTCTACATTATAAATAAATCTACACCTCCTTTGTTTATGACCTGCTTCTTCATTCATGATCTTAGTGGTTTTGCTTTACAGATAAAAGAAGTAATGCAATGTGCAAAATTTCATTCAAACATTTTACTGTAATGCTGCCTTTTCAACTAACATGCTTTTTTCACCAGCCTTGGTATTTTTCAGTTATTCATTTATTTTACAAAAAATAAAACCTGAAACCCAAGGTGACATGTTGGCATTTGCTGTTTTGTCTAAATAACAGTCCAAAAAACACAAATACTACCTTTAAAATTATATATTAACAAAATTTTTTAACAAAGCCTCAAAAAACTAGATGTGTCTATTTTTTTAAAAACATTTTTACCTGATATATGACCTTAACAAATGCTTGATTATCATTATTGTTGCTGACTGATTTTTATACTCTTTGCCTCACTGATTAATAGACCTATTTTTTTGCACTACCAAATAGGTAATGCATACATGTCAATAAGGGGATTAAAGTAATTCAAATCAATACAATACAAGTAACAGAAATACAAGGCAAAGAGACAAAGAGAGCATAAGGAGTGAAAGTCTTGAATCTGGAGGTTTTAAATGAGTCCTCGGTGCTGCAGCAGGTAGAGAGAGAACAGTGAAGGGAGTGGACCTGGATAACAATATGGCTGAGCTGGTGGATCGATAATACACTCTCTGATCCATAACATATTAATAGGAGGGAATACATTATTACTGTTAAGAGATGTCAGGTGGATGGGGCAGAGACACACACACACCTCTGAGTGCTGGGAAATTTTCAGCAGAGCGAAGGTGAGGGACACAACACTGCATGTAGGCGCGATGCCAAAGACTCTGCTCCTCTCCTCTCCTCTCCTCT
The DNA here is from genome assembly GCA_029783665.1 of Naso thynnoides. Classification (NCBI taxonomy): domain Eukaryota; kingdom Metazoa; phylum Chordata; class Actinopteri; order Acanthuriformes; family Acanthuridae; genus Naso; species Naso thynnoides. The sequence continues at coordinate 24,738,900 of JAQLOL010000020.1, forward strand.
CCTCAACCTTGGGACACTCCTCTCCTCCCTCTGTCCATTTCATTTCCTGTCTTAATATCCTGATTAAAGTGGTCACCTTTCTCTGTTGTGGTTAATGAGCAGCAGGTGTCTGAGTGCAGCTCATTCGACCATGGCTGGGACCCGGGGACCAACTCAACTCGCAGTAGAGCAGCTTCTTTATCAGCCTGGAGAAGAGGAAGAGCCTGCAGTCCGGCCTCCTAAAGCATTTTAATGGCTTTTCATTATTACTAATAGTGAAGAGTGGAATACAATAGAGAGAGAGGCACGGGGCGTCGTTAGATGTGGCATGAGTAAAGTGTGATACAACAATGTTGCCTTTTCAGTGGTTAAACTTTGAAACCATGTTTTAATGAATTTCTACATTATCAGATGCTTTTGCTTGTTATTGAAACACAAAACATTATTTTAAATGGGTCTCAGCTACATTTTTAAACCACACACTCTTTACATCAATGGGACAAATTAGTGTGTGTGTGTTTTTTGCTGTCTCACTGTGGCGCGTGAGTTGTCCATTGCAATGTGATGCAATATAGTGCAGCAGCAGTTTATGTGCTTTGAATGCACAAGTACATTCGTTAGATGTAGAGACGGTGAAGGAAAAACCAAAGTGGAATGCATAGTGTAATGTTGTTTCTTTATAATTCTTTCTTTCACTCAGCCTCAGGCAGCTCTCTGCATTCACACTGAGCTATGATACGGCAGCTCAACATGACTGAATGACCACATAATGTACACAAGAAAATGTTTTGTTAATAGTCCTAGAGCCCGGGCTCTGAAAAGACCTGTGATTGGTTGAAAAGTGTCCAGTGCGGTCTTTATTTTCTAAAGCATGAATACAGAGCCAAGGGGAGGTGGAGAAGTCTACTATTCTTTCGAGCTTTATACTTAATGTCAGTTAAGAACAAATGTGATTAAAATAACAATGTTTCTGTTGGTGATGGGGTCATGAAGTACACAGTAAGATGGCAAACTATCTTTTTCAAAAATGTATGTGTACATTTAATACACATTAATGCCCTAATTTACTGATTTGGTATCATTTGTACTTTATTGTGCCTGTAGGTATTCAGTGAAACTCTGAGGCACATCTACAGTACTGTGTGTCTTTTGGCCTGAATGTGTTGTTGTAGTTGTGTATTTATGTTGTAGAAAAAAGGGTGAAGAGGGGAGCAAACTAGTTATCAGTGGTCCTCACCTCAAAACCCAATGATGTACCCTTAAGAAATTCATTTGACCTCAGCCAAGCTCCAGTGCACCGCAAACAGTACATACAGAGCACATCAGCATTGGTCTGACTGTATGTGCAGCACTGAAAGGAATATGCTAACTTTTTTTTCTTTTTGTTATTTGCCTCCAGACAAGAAGATGCAAACCATTCTTTTGACTGTGCGTGCAGTAGCAAGAAAGAGATGGGCAGAGCTCACCCACTGCTAATTAGCTTAGCTCAAATACTGGTAGTCAATGGGAAGTGCTAGCCTGCCTCCGCCAAAAGTCATCACAAAAACTTTCCAACAACTCTAAACGGTCCTGCGTGCTTGTTGTGACATGTTTATTTACTATGATGTGTTATTTTTTTTAGACTCAGATTAGCCCTTTTTCGTTCATCTTTCGTTCTTTTTCTTTCTTCTTTCTTTTGCTGTTTACTGGCACACAAGCATCTTGCAGTTTATTTCCGGAACATATTTTATTCTAAAATTACATAAAGTGCTAATCTGAGTCTAAAAAGTAACATAACCTGGTAAATAAACAAGTCACAACAAGCACACAGGACTGTTTGGAGTTGTTGGAAGGTTTATCTGATGACTGTAGGTGGAGGCAGGCTAGCATTTCCCATTGACTACCAGCATTTGAGCTAAGCTAATTAGCAATGGGCAAGCTCTGCCCTCTGCTCTTTGCTGTCACTGCATGCACAGTTGAAAGAATGGCATCCATCTTATTGACTGGAACTGAAAAAGGAAAAAAAAAAGGTGTATCCCTTTCATTATTGTCTATTTATTTGTACTGTAATTTGTTTTGGGTCATTTTTGTGTGGATTTCTGGCTTTTAGTGTTTGCATTCGTATTTGTTCAGTGGAATGTATGTGTGATTTTGTATATTTTTAACCTAACCCCAGACCCCAGGAGGATTAGCTGACTGCTATGGCATCAGCTAATGGGGATCCTTAATAAAATGAAGTTAAATCAAATCAAATCAAATCAAATCAATCCCTTTAAAGAGCACACTTACACATAATGATTCAGGACATTACAGATATTAGTAAGGCATGTTTAGGTAGTGTGTTTCAGCAGGGAACACATTGTAAATAAAAACTGAAAGTAAGTTGTGTTCTATGAGCTCCAAGTTTTCTAGGGTCTCACACCTCTGATTTGATTGGTTGACTGGTGCAACATTTTTTTTTTTGTTAAGAGGGAAGCTGGGTAGGTGTTAATAGATGGTTGCTAAGGAAACACTTTCATGATGGGTCAGTGAAGTTTCCAACCTACAATGTTAAAGTCCCGCTGGAAATCAGTGGCTCGGGCATTCCATCTAAATGTTTACAACTAAACATAGTGCAGGTTTATCACCGTCACATGGTCCCCCGGGTGTTTAGAGAGTGAACGAGGGTTGGAGAAATGACCAACGTGTTCTGTGTCCCGATCCAACCACGCATATTTATCTTTGAGCCACAGCCAAGCTTAAACTGGGACGAAGGGGGAAAAATGGTGGACTGTTTAAAAAAGGCGGGTGAGACACACACACACAGACACACAGACACACAGACACATGCAGGTCCATATGCATGTGTGTGTGTAGCTCAGTGCTCATAGTTACACTGCTAATGTCAAAAAAGCAGATTGATGCAGTGTCCCTCGTTTTTCCGTGAGTCCCCCCCTCCTCTGCGGTGTGAGTGAGGCGAGGCCAGATGAGTTGCTATGTCAGAGGGAATGCAGCAGTAAGGAAGGTGAAGCTTTATTTCTCGGTGAAAGGTGTATTTTTCTCCTGTCAACAGCTGCAGCTGCACCAGCCTCTCCTTGACTGCCCCCCCCCCCATCCGCCTCCCAATCTCCATCTTCTTTTTCCCTTACATTTCTCCTACTCCTTTCTATCTTCCACCTCCCTCTTTCTCGCTTGCTTGCTCTCCCTCTCTCTCTCTCTCTCTCTCTGCTTCCTATCTGGAGCTGTACAGAGGACAGATTGAGGATATTATTTTTCTTCGACTGAGTTTTTCTGCTATGCGATGATACTGAAGGTCCCATTCTGCTCCTGTGTCCAAGATAAATCAAAAACATTTTTCTACAGCTGCAATCAATGCCCCAGCACTTTTTCAACAGCGCTGCCTTTTTCCTCTCTCTCTCTCTCTCTTACACATAGGCACACATGCACACACTCTTACATGCAAACACACACAGACTCACTTTCTCTTCTCTGTGTCTTCCTGAGGCGATGGTTCTCTCTTGAACGCTGACATTAGATAGCCTCCCTCCAGCAGTCCACTCCTCTGGGAGGGATTTGCATCTCATTTGCATCTCATTACAGATTTAATAGAGCAAACTGTGCTCCATCCTGAGTAAAAATGACAAGGGGGGAAGAGGAAAGGTGAAGATAGCTGGGAAGAGTCAGTCTGCTGGTGACTGCATGTGCCCCCCAGCAGCTGTTCCTGCGAAGCCCCCCTGACTCTCACCCTGCTCTGCAGCTCTGCAATTAAATATTCTTGAAAAAAAAATCATGTTGAACCTTTTAGAAGGCTTATGAGGAACTGGAGCATGGTTCTGTTTCAAAGGTAAGATTTCAAAATCATATCGACTCACAGAAGTCAGACCTACAAAATAGTCTTGCTATAACTATGTAATCTCATTTCATTTCCATTTTGAAACGTAAAGAACTGCTCGTCAGCTCCCAAGTCCCACCATCGAAGGAGAGAAGGGAAAGGTAAAGCAGTCTTTAAATATCTTGGTATTACGCTGGACAATAACCTCAGTTTCAGTCAACATACCGTGAATATTTATAGTGGTTGTCAGCAGAGACTTTGGACAGACAACTGTCTGTCCATCTGCATCTTCTTCTCCACTTGTAATGCAGTATTATAACACCATTACTTTTGTTAGGTGCCATCTGTTTTTTCCACATGCTCACAATCACCCTTAAAAACAGACTTCTAAAGCGGAGTACATGCAAAAAGATAATTGGGTCCATTTTGGGCCTGATTCCCTTCTTCTGCCCAAAGTCTGCAAAGGCCCGATTATTGGATGGTTCTAAAGATTATCTTGCCAGATTTTCCTGTGGTGTGAGGTGTGTTAAGAGTGATTTTACCCTCCCTGATCTCTCTGACCTCATCACTCCCCGCAGACAGGTTTACATAGATACGAAAGAGTGATGAGCAAAACAACCTGGACCCCCAGTCGGAGCCTGCAGGTGGATGCCGGGATGTTGGTGGAGCTGAAAGAACATGCAGTGACACTGACGTAGGGCAGCAGTAGCAATGACGGGCAGAGGGAGGGTTGGGAGTTTTTTGTAGTTTAAATAGACCGCCAAACTTGGAGGACAAGACTGGTTGATGTGGAGAGTGGGACATGTCACATGTCACATGTGTACAGCGGTGCAGCTCGAGAGGTCTGCCTGAACTAGCTTGCAGGCGTTGCTCCACTGGTGCTCCCAACTTGTCTGACTGTGTCACCTCATCCCTGATTTACCATCGTTTGACACCTCTTCGTTCTGTTTGCAAGTATGGAGTCACATGTGCAGAAAGACCCAGTTTAGCAAGAGCATTGTAACTAAGATCTTCTCCTAAGCTTCAGACAAATCACTCTCTCTTCGTCCCTGGAAATACAGTATTTTGTTCAGTTTATGCCTTCTTATGTATGGCTTACACCTTTATGTAATGGTCTAACCTAATGTGGAAAAGAATATTTTCTTTGAGGACAAATAAACTATTCAAATTCACATTCAAAGAACATTAGAGATACATGATTTCCAAAGCTAAATAACACATTAAAGGTAGAGTCAGAAGCATTCGTTCATTGCTCTTTGTAAGCACAGCATTCAATTTTTGCCTCTACTCCCAACTAAACGCAACAGATATATCCTAACTTGGCCTGTACTACATGCAGTGTTATATCGCTTACCTAATGTTACACAGCAAGTTACATAGGAATATTATATTTATTTAATAGATTAGTCGATAATTTAGCGAGCTAACAAGCCAACCGCCAGTGTTTAGCACCTACCTGTCCATCACAAAGCAGGACAACTCCGCATCGCTCTTCCCAGCCTCTCCTTCAGTGCTCCAAAGCAGCTGAAAGTCAAACTGAGACTCACTCTCGCTCTAGAACAAGTTTTATCTGCTTGCCGTTTCATTGCCATTCCTCATAGGGCTTTATTTCCTCGTTTTTTTGCACTACATCTGCATCCGTTACTGTCTCCGGTCAGGATGGTGTTGAGGTGCTGTGCTCTTGCGGTGCTCTCATTTGCTGGGGGAAACGCACCCCCTCTCCACCCAGAAACGTCCTGAAGAAACCAAAACATCTAAATACCGGCAGAGGGCGGAGCTCTGCATACAGTCACCACCACACACATATAGAGGCCCAGACGTGATGATAAAGCAGCATTACTTTTGTCTATATTTTATTTCTTAGTAAAATCATAAATCATATAGTGCAAATTCATGCAAGCTGTAGTTTTAAAAATGCTAATGAATTAATTGGTAATTTAATCACTCAATTATCTGAAAAACTAGATTTAAACTCCAGGATGGAAACCCTTAAAGACAGTTTGCACTGAATAATGGAAACCGGTGAAACAGCAGCTGGATATGATGTCATGTCTCTTTTGATTTGTAAAGAAATTCCTTGCGTCTTGCTCAAAGACACCTCAGCAGGAAAAGTGCTTGCTGACACAGAAGCACGAGCCACACTTTCACATACAGCTAATAGGGTAGAAAATATGATTTGTTTATGTAAATTCATATCAGTCAGTGTGTGACAATCCTGAGATAAACCCTGGCATATCACACAGCCCATTTTTAATTACCTTATTGTGCTGTGTCTCCTCAGCAGCGAACTCCTGCAAGGGAGAGCCTTTTTCAATTAGGACTTCTCCCCCCATCTAAGCTCCACTCTGTGCCACACGCTTTGTTATTGTGTGAGTGTGCGTGTGTGTGTGAATTATTTGGTAACCTTTCTAATTTCACACTTGTTAAGTTTTCATGTAAAAGGCAACATTTTAGAAAGAAGCCCTCAGGAAGGGTGAATATCATTAGTGACTGTGTGCGCGTGTGTGTGTGTGTATTCCTGTATTTGTGTGTGTCAGGGGGTTGATAGTACGTAGATTAGGAATTTAAAATAAAGGGCAGCTTTGAGTCTCTCAGGGCCTTTTTTTACACTGACTTGGACCTGTTTACATTGAGTTTTAAAACTAGTCTTTGGCGATAGGATCAAAATTGGACAGCGCTTTTCCAATTACAAATGACCACCATGACACAATGTGACTCAGTGCTCAAACCTCTTACCGACGTTGTCTGGGATTCATTTAACCCCAGGGGCTCTATTTTCATACCAGCGTGAAGCTGATCTTAAAGCAAGTCCAGGTCTATTTGTAATTTTGTGCAGTATAAGTGACTTTTTCCCTGCTTGTGCCAAATTGCTATTTTCACGAACAAGGCTGCGCCACTCTGGGTGGAGCAGCGCAACAAAGGGTGAGTCAGTAAAGATTTGCAATTTTGGTGTCATTTTGTGTTGAACTTTGTGCTTACGCCTCCGCCAGCCAAACCAAGTCTAAAGTGCAGCACAGCTGGCGGAGTGCTATTTTCCTGGCTTCAGAGGGCAACGGCGCACATAAACAGACCTATCCAAAATTCCACAGGCGGGGTCGGTGAATGTTGTCCTCACCCTCAGTTATCTACCCAGCCGTGCAAAGCCACGGTGTGTGACACTGCCGTCGTTTATGCACAGCGACCGGCCAGTTAATGAATCACTGAAGTAAATATACACACTCAAAGCTCCTGATGCAATTTGTTTATTAACACCACAACATCGGTGACGTTACGAGCAAATTGCTCTTCATCAGTGTTGCTATAAATAAACTATTTTTTGGTTAAAATTTTGGCTGGTACCTATCTGCTCCTTTTTCAGCCGAAATTGACAATACCCTGTGTCACAGTGGTCTGAAAGAGAATGAGAGCAGCTGATCTGATTGGCCATGATTTAAATTAGCAGTTCCTCTTACTTTGCCTGTTATCACAGCAGTTATAAAAGCATATGTATAACATGTATAGTAGTTTTAAAAAATGTATTTTTGTGTTCTTAGCTAGTCCCTGTTGACAAATATTTAATTGTGCACAGTGGAAAAGACATGAGCAGTAAGAAAATCTAAACACAGGTAGTTAGGGTGGGGAAAAAAAATCAATAAGGCAGTATATTGTTGTCCCTATGAGTGAGATATGATTATCGATACTCATATTGATATTTTTAATAAAGAAAAAACAGATTTCTCTGTCAGTTGACACCAGGCATCAATACTGCAAGACTTCTTGCACTGGTGCATGAATGAAGGTAACATGAATGGAAGCTATTTGGCCAAAAGAAGAAGGTGACAGCAGGATAAAATAGGAAATGGTTTAAAAAATATAACACAACATCTTCCTACAAATAAATACTGAATTAAAAGGCAATTGGACTTTGTCCCCAATCTCTTAGTCAGTGCACATCAGGGAGGGATGTATTTCATGTTCAGCATGACCAGAGGAAAAAGCAACACATGCACATCCTTTCTTTATGTTCCAGTGGCCATCTTGCTGCTGTTTCATGATGTACTTGTTGTATCACAGCATTATCGGTAGCCATTTTCTAAATGATGAAATCAGGATGGTGATGATTCAGGTGGCTTTACTTGTTGCCTGTGTACTTGCATCAGACATTTCTCCCATATATTTATCACCTTTGCTCGACCCATCCGTGTTGTAAAAGCCGAAGCGGGTTCAGACTCTGGACTTAAAAATGGCTAACACATCACTTAGACAGATATTATGATATTGTCTTTATTGTGGGCGACATATCAGGTGTTGTATCGTGAGTGACCCCAGGATTCCCACCCCTGAACAGCCAGCTGGGCATTTTGTAGACATGTGATAGACACAGGTGTGAACATCTACGTGTCTCTGGTGTCCTCTTGTTCTATTTACTGAAACGCACTTTGGTGCGAGTGTAAACAGCGTCTGACACACACATGCAAACACACGAATGGAATCCATCACCATAGTGTTGAGGTGATCAGGAATTTGCAGTTTGTTTTGTGATCCCAGGCCTCCAGATGCCGACTGCGCCGTATATGTTTCTGTAATGACGATTATGCCTCCTCTCTGTTTCGCTCACTCTCTCTCCTCGTCTCTCTCTTTCTCTCTCTAATTTATGTGTTGTTGTTGGGGCTGGTGCTGATAGGCCCAGAGATGGCATTTAGCTAAAGAGCAGAGAGGCTGTTAGCTTCTCCATTCATCTAATCAATCTCACTAATGAAACCACTGTCCTCTCCACAGCCTCGTTCTTCCCTCTCCTCTCACATCGTTCTCTCTCTTCCCTCTTCCCTGCCCTCTACCCTCTCATCATTTGCTCTCCTTGTGCTTGTATCATTTCACTTTCTTCTGGCGCGCGGCTACCCACTTTTATTTTGCTTCCTCCCTTCTTTCCTTCCCTCCTTCCCTCCTCCCTTCCTTTGTGCAGCTGCTCTAGATTCACCACTGGTAGATTTGTTCCCAGTGAGGCAGCTTTTTCTGGTATTTGCTTCCTCCATTTCAGCAAAACCCGTGTCTCCTCCCCACCCCCCCCCCTCAGCAGAATAGATGGTGGATTGACCCAGTTAGGGTGAGAATGGGTATTGTACTGGGAATGTATATGTGCCAAGATTTGTACATGAAGAATGTGTGTTTTTCACATGGGGCTACAGATACATGAATGTGGATTTTTTAAAGCTGGTGTTGCCAACGTTTGAAGAAACCAGCAAGAGTAAGCAAGATTTTAAAACATTCAACGGGAAAAAAAGAAAATCCTCTCCTTCAGGCTTCCAACAAAGTCATTCCCACAAAACACATGAATGTAAGCTGCCTGACAACAGCTGACAGACCAGTTGATGAGAGAGCGCCGTTTATCATCCAACTACTTCATGTCTCAAAAATGCCAAACATTATCATAAAGGACATAAATGCTAAACACGACTTTTGTTAATATTCCTCACTGTCAAGCTGGCATGTTAGTTTTTGGACACTTTCTCTGCACTTTCTCTGCCATTCTTGTGCAGTTACCTTTATACTGCTTTAGCGTTTTATCTGCCTAACACTGTGGAGGACTCCAGTCATGCACAGTGAGTGCATGGACGGTGTGTGTGTGTTTGAGTGTGTGTGGCACAGCAGTTATGACATAGCCACGCAGGTAAGCCATCCAATTATTTTATTTGGGTCAACGGAATGATGGGTTGGGCTTATTAAAGGCCTACAGCTGCCACAGATACCAAACTTTTATTTTTTTTGTCTAAGCATTAGATTATTTATAGCTGTTGGAATTTTTGAACAGTTTCAACACAATAAGCATGTGAAGTACATCGCCAACTCTAAGTGTGTTGATCTTGTGTTGGTTCTTTAAGATGGACCTTTTGTTTAATGGTAGATGGGTTTTTAGGTGGATATTGAGACAGTGCTGTAGCTGCTGTGTCACTTTAATATAAGTGAATAGAGGAATGAGGTAAGGGCAAAAACAATCTAAATGTGAAACAATAAGAGGGTCTTACGAAAGAGCTTTAACGTCTTTCAATCAATCAGAAATTTGAATTTTCCTCAGCCATAAAATAATCACGTGATAATGATTTCAATCTTTATTGATCACTTTTTTTAAGGGCCACATTGGCCCCACGACCCTCACAGACGCATCAAGCATAAGTTGAGCCTTACAGCTGTTACTTGTGTTTGCTCACACACCGATTAACGTTACACACCAACTATATTACTTGCACTCTGCTCCGACTTCAGTTTTCATTTCTTCGTTAGGGCAGTGCATTTGGCAGTATTTAAGTTAAAACCCGATGCTAACAGGGAACCTGATAACATTAATGAAGAAATCTGTAAATCTGTCATCTGATGAAGATGGCTGCATCACACACACCTTCAAGCGCACCACAAGAGTGAGGCCTGCAGTGAAAGATTGTCCAGAGAGGCCAAACACACACTCATCAAGTTAAAAGGAGGTGCTACAGATATGAAGCGTCATTTTGTTTCTGGTGAAATGTCCGGTATAATCGGTAACGCTGGTGTTGCGAAGAGTTTATTAACCAGAAGGAGATTTCCTCACCGTGGCTGCCGAACTCTATCCAGAGAGAGAGAAAGAGAGAAAGAGAGAGAGAGAGAGAAAGAGAGAGATTGTCCTGGGGGTCCCTCTGTTTCTTTCTCTGCACCACTTCTTTCTCAAATCTGTTTTGTGTGTCTGAGTGAGAGTGCAGCTATGCGCTTGTGTGTGTATATGTTACTGAGAGTGTGTGTTCATGTGTAGCCTCAGGGTGTTGACGTGTGCTGGACAGAGACCCTACAGAGAGCCTTTGTGGAGGAGTCTTCCCTGCAGCAAGGTCGCCTCCCCCTCTGCATCCCTCACTCCTCTCCTCCCTCCGTCAGTACATCTCTGTCCATATCTGCAACATTTATAGTTTTTATGCCTCTCTGTCTCCCTCACACACACACACACACTCACACACACACATACGCACCACACGTACACATTTATACCCAGACAAAAAGCACATGCTACATGAATTAGTGTTTTAAAGGCAGGTCTCTGGTGGCTTTAACTTCAGAATAGAGAGTGAACTGTGTGTCTTCTTATGCATCGCACGTGCTTATGTGCTGGAACGTATGTGACTTTGTGTGAGGCTGCTGGGTAACACACTGATTGTAATGTATAGATGTGCTGACTTTTGTTGGAGGACAAACGTGTCCCTTACAGTGCATCACACACATAGACACAAATACTTACACGTTTGAAATCTGAAAAATCATTCACTTAAGATGGGCATACACTGTAAGACTTGCACCTGTTTTCGACTTGATTTTTGAGTCGCGTGATTCATTTTAGAGCCAGGCCAAATTTCCAGCTTTGTTGGACAACGTTTGCCATTGTACAGGGGAGGCGAAGGCTGATCATCTGCTCCCGAATGTCCGTTGGACTTTGGGATGAATTTCTGACATGTCAGAAATTTTGGTCGGCCGACTCAGGCTCTCACACGATTGAAGCAGAGCAATGACTCGATTCACCAACGTCAGCGCCTTTCTTTCCTCACTATGGCAGCCCGAAGTGGCAAACAGAGCGTCGCAACTGCAAGTTTAAAGCAGTAAGAGCAGCTATAACTCACCTCCAATTCTCTCTGCAAAATAGACAAGCTATAATGTTACTGTCCACATATTCCAAACCATCTGCGAGTCCATATGCGCCTGTTCATTGTTTTTTTTTAGAGGTTTGTTCACACAGGATGGCACAAAGTTATCAAGGCAGCGCACTTTTGCCTTGTTAGTATTGTTGCTAGTAGACAAACCTGCCTCTGAGCTTTCAAACGAATCTTTATTGACAATTGTCAATAGCCAGGATGGTCTGCGGGGGCCGACGGGCCTTTTTTACATGTACAGCGTGAGCAATCTGGTTGTGGCTGACAATCAGACTGTTCAGTGTGAGCACATAAATCACGAGATTTGGCTTTACAATGCAGCCGATTTACTCGTGCAGTGTGAGTTGGAATTAAACGACATTTATAGAATCTTGCGGTGTACGCCCAGCTGAAGTCGTACTTGTGTTATATTCTCTACACAACAGTGTACAAACACACAAACCATTATTCATTTTCAATAGCACATACACAGAGGGACATTTTGTCCTTGCAAAGCTTTGATGTACCCAACCATGGCACTTTTAGTTAGCTGTGTGTTTGTGTGTGTGTGTGTGTGTGTGTATAAACTGCAGGACAGTGATACCGTAATTCCCCAGGACTCCCACTGTGAACAGAGGAGCCGCATTGCCATGATTTTACCTTTGAGCCTTTAATACATATGCATGGTATTCTCTCTGACTCACTCACCTACTCATTCTCACACACAAACACACACACACACTTACACATACTCTCCTCAGCTGGACGCACATCAATCATTGCTCCAGCCTCACCTGTCATCCACTTTGTTGTTACTTACACAAACATCCTTTTCCTGGTCCACCGAGTAAGGACCCCAATCAGCATTTACATTTGCAGCATATCACCTTTTTTGCTCCCATACACACTTGCTCCCAATGGGGGAGAAAAAAAACAACACAACTGTGCCTTTTTTTTTTTTTAAGTGAACAGCATAGAAGACAGTGCTGTTGTACTCTTGCAATTATAATGAAAGAAATAACTGGTGAAATATAGAAACAGGAATGAGTTCTTTGTTGATTTGTGAGTGTGATAAAAGAAGAAAAGAATGTGGAGAGCACGAATGTGAAATTGGGATAATGAAGTCAGAAGGAGGGACAGGTGAGGTGTGTGTGTGTGTGTGTGTGTGTGTGAGAGATGAGCCTGCATAAACATGCACAGCGCTGAATGCTGATCAGGGACAATAAAACCTCCATTAAAGATTTATTCTGGAGCGACAGAATAAGGGAGGGCCAGATGATAGCGAGAGGGAGACGGGAGGTGGAGGGAGGTAGAAGGGACTGGGAGGGGGAAGAGAGAGCACTCAGGTTTGTGTCACGGAGTGGATTATACCAAAGACACCTCTTTCCGCCCATCACTGCGAGACACACACACACACATACACGGGTTCTCAGACTCTGTGCATTTTAATAGCCCTGTCACCTCCAGCTATAATACCAGACAATGGCTCTTTGCGCAGACACTCGTCTTCAGAAGTGTCTTTCGTGCTTCCTGACAGGCTCAAGCGTGAGCTAACTGGCTAGCTCGCCACAATTATAGATCCCATCTGTGTAGTCACAGAGCTACGGCGAAACCTTAGCACAACAAGCCCCAGGCCTACTCTGTCAAAATGTCACCTGGACTGGGCTGCGCTCCAGGCGAGACACCCATGAGGAAAATGTAATCTAATTCACCCTCCCCCCCCCCCCGTGCCCCCTCAATGAAGTGTGCTGTAAGCTTTATCTCGGCACTCCAACGTCCCGCCGCCGCCTCCCTCCAAGCCACTGCTTTCATCCTGTTTAAGATG
>JAQLOL010000020.1:24765231-24795677 GCA_029783665.1 Naso thynnoides
ACATATAAACATACATACTCATCACACACACAAAACTGCCTTAGACAGACACATACAAACATATCAATCATGGTTAATCCATACATCCTACAGCTTTAGTAATCCATATGAACGAGATTGTGGTTAACTAATACAGGAGCTGAGTGCAGGGGGAAGGGTTTTGTGTGTGTGTGTGTGTGTGTGTGTGTGTGTGTGTGTGTGTGTGTGTGTGTGTGTGTGTGTCAGAGTGTGACAGATAGGGGACAGGGTGAGATGGCTCAGAGCCAATGTGACCAGTTGTGGAGAAAACAACCCCCTCCATCACTTTGTAGCTCTGCTGCACAACCACATCTGGTCAATAAAGCTGTGCATGGTGGTTACAGTGTGTGTGTGTGTGTGTGTGTGTGTGTTTCTTACTAACAAAGAGAGAGTGTGTATTTCTTATTGTTTACTCATCCTCTTTTCTCCTTCTGTCTCCATGGGGTCTCCCACTGTGACTGCAAAGGGCAGCCAAAATGATGCTCTGACAGACTGTTTATAATTTCTTGTGCACACAAAGTTTTATTTATGTGAACTGTCAGCTCCAAGAAAACAACACAATGTGTGGCCAAACCCTTACAAAGACAACAGTTTTCATTATAAAAATGATCTAATCCATGAAGAAGTCTCTTGAGAGCTCCTCTGCATTTTCTCTGTGGCAGCAAACGAAACATATTCCTTCCTCAGATCTCATCAACGCAAACATAAATCTCCATCCTGCAGCCGCTAAAGTCATTAATCAGCTCCCCAGTTAGTATCTGCCTATAGCTCAGCCTTTCATTTCTACATTCCTCAGAGGTTTCTGTGGGACTGCATACTCAGGGACATTATTAAACCACACTTACTAAAAACGCACGTCTCCTTCAGCCAAGCATCTTTAGAGCTTCTTATGATGCCAGAGTGAGAATGTGTTAAGAGATTTGCAGGGAAAAATAACTTTTTTTAAAGTCAAAGTAAGATGGAATCTACAGATGTGCTCTACATGAGACAAAAATGGCAAGAGGAAAATAAACACAAGCCAGTATAGAAACACTAATCATTGAAATGAGGTGCATAAAAACTGAATTTTGCTTCTCTTTATGTTCAGTTGTTTTTTCTCGTGTGTTTGAAGCAGATTCTCATAAGAAGATCTGAAAGGTCTTGATGGTTCATAAGAAGCAGATCAGAAATATATTCTGCCTTAAATAATTCAGTGCTTTATAACCCAACCTTTAAATCATAAAATCAGTCCTTCCTTCCTGCTGAACCATTAGTCCTCTCATTGTTGATGGTATCTAAAAATTACAGTAGACTGGTCTTTTGGATTTTAAAATCAAGCCCATAACTTCAACAAGGTTTTTTGGCTCAGTTTGACCCTGACGCACAGAAGACAGAACTGACCCCAGATGTGTCCTACAAAGCAGAAGCATGGATGAGCTGCTGTGTGTGGACGGTAGTGCAAGGTGCAAATCTCAGGGCACTGCCCTCTTTCTGTTACTCATCCTCCCATTTCCCAGTGAAATGATTTATCCTTAGGCTTTACACTAAGAAAGCTCCACAGAGGAGAACTACTTACATACATATTCCCTACAGACAGACCACCCTCCTGTTTCTTACAAGCATTGTCGGTACTGATTATTAGTGCGTAGCATTTGTTGATGTCCTTTGTTGTGAATCCAAGGCTGAAGACGTCATTCCCGCCTACTGTATTTCATTCAATGGTTTCAAGGACTGCAGTTATCTGTTTGTGAAAGCTGTCCGTGGAAAAGAGGACGACCATGTTGCTGCTAACTAGCTTCAGCTAAGTTGAAGTCATTTTGGTTCAGGAAGGCACATCAAGGCACTTTTCTTATGGTACAAGAAGCTTTAATATAACAGATAGTTATGGTGAAACTGTTCAAATCAAGCCAACATATTTTACCACACATGGCCTTCAAAACTTTGGTTCAGGCAAAAGTCTTGTGCTGGTGGTAGGTCACATTCATGTTGTACTAAAGAAGTAATAAGAGAGTTGAAAAATTGTATTTCATAAATTAAAGTCACAGTAACTTATTAGTATCCAGAAGCAACCGTGTGTCAATGATTTCTTGCAGAAAGAAAACAGGAAGGAAAGCAGTGCACAGAGCAAGCAGCAAATCTTCTGCATTGTAAAAGAAGGAGAAAAAAAAAAGACTGGAAAGTGCTTGTAGTAGACTTTAAGGTGAAAAGTGAAATGGTGGACATCCCACATTAAATTTGTGGGAGCTAACCTATGGATAAGACACAAAAAATTAGCAATAAACAAAAAGCAGCTTCTGTATAACAAACTCTTCATAACAAACTACCTGAGGTTGTTCTTGTACTGAGGTCCTGTTGATTTTTATGTATAATTTTCAGACATTGTGTCAGTTTTTGAATTGTTTTCAAAGCAGTTCACGGATATAAATTGAGGTGGTGAAGAGTGAGGTGAAGAGTGTGGCTGCTGATAGGCTGATGCAGTTTGCAGGTGTGGGAGGTCTTTGCTGCCAGCTCACTAATGTGTTGCATAGAAGGGTACAGCAAGGTTGAGCTGACAATGTTGTCGTGCATATTGCCACTGCCTTTTTACTGCTGACCTTCCTTTCATTGTTCTAAACTCTCTATTTCTGCGTCAGCACAAAGGCGCTCACGCATCTCTCTCCTTGAATAATTAGCTCAGGCAATTTTTATAGTCTGTTTAAAATAGGGGCTTTTTCTGTCATATGATTTGTTTATTTCATGGCATAGAAATCGATTTGGTGTGTGACCTTCAAGGTATCTTCCCTTCAAGATTTGAGGGTGAAGCATTAAATAAAACCTTTGAATGCTTCAGTGAGGCTGTAGCAGACAAGCCAGGCCTACAAAGAATTACTCACTGTGGATGCTGAAATGTGCTGAGCTCCTCGTTTTCATTGTCTGACTGTTGTTTCAAGAAATAGTTCCTAGAGCTGACTGCCTGTAGTTAAATTAACTTCATAAGTGCTCCTGGCAGTCGTGGATGAGGATATGCACCGAAAGCAGGGAAAAAAGACTCCCACACGTCTCCAACCATTGACAGTCAATTCAATACTTAACCCATAATTAGCGAGTCTGTCTTTCTGCAACTGCTTGTCTAGTGTTCTTCTATCCTCCTTCCTTTCTTTCTTCCTCCCTCCTCCCTTTCTTTCTCCCTTCTTCATTCCTTCTGTCTTTCCCTCTTCATGCCAGCTGCATGGGTGGGCGTTATGCTGACTGCAGAGGAAAAGAGAAAGGGTGTGACAGGGAGAGCAAGAGGAGGAAGAAAGGCTAGAAACAGCACGTGCTCCTCTACACTGATGTAGACTAGTCGGTCATTTAAAATGCAAGCATGTTATCTTTACAGTATAGGCTGATTTTTTCTTCTTCTCCTGCATATTTTCAGTATATATCTATTTAATTATCTATGTAATGAACAGAAACGTGGGCTTCATTGAACTGTCCCACATTTCTGACTATAGTAAATGGAAGTTTGCCACATTCATCTTAATTTACTTGCTTACTGGAGCCACACACACACATTCCTGTGTGTGATTTATCTGCAGTCAGACCTCCCTGAATTACCATCAAATTGACTGACAGGCCAGACGCAACTAGCAGTCTGACCCCTGTCAGAGTCTCTAAATCTAGACTGACAAAAATCCAACCCTGCTCATAACCAGTCTGATACATTATCTGCTCAAAAACATAAACCATCAGTCGCTGTGTTTCACTGACACGAGATATAATCCATCTGGTATCTAAAACTGCAGCTGCGCCAGACAACATGTCATGTAATATTTGGATAATCCTCATCATGTTGGTGGAGTATCTCCCAAAAACACCATTTAGCTCTCTTGCTACCTCCTACGCTGCTAAGCTAAAATCATGCTCGTGACAAAAACTGTTATTACGGTCTAATAAAATTACAGAGTCCAGCTGCTGAGTGCCCAGCGCCTGTTGGCTGTCTCTTTTTACGGCAGAAGACAAATGGATGAAAGGTTGTACACTAATGCAAGACATGAGAGCCATCCATAGTGTGATGCAGAATATTCAGAAGTTGCGAAAAACAACTGAATACACTTCTGAACCTCCTCAACACAAATATAATAAGAAATCTGTATTGACAAGTTCTATCAGGCTGCAGAAAGTTCATTTGAAACTGTTAAAAACTGTGAAAAGGTTTGATAACCCACCGTAAATCTACCACAACACAGCATAAATTGTTCTGATAAATGCAAAAAAATGCAGGTCTGCTTATGTTTCTTAATAGCAAGCATTTCCTGTTTGTTCTGTTTGCATTCCTACTTGAAACTGAGTGCACAGCCAATAGTTTTTACTGAAGTGAATATTGATTTCAGTGAGGAATGCTAATAATTCTAATATGTCTTATTGCAGTTACTGGAAAGGACATTTCTTTCCTCCGCGCTGTGACAAGTAACATAACATTATTGGCCGAGTCTCCGACATGCAGTCTTTGATGTAAAGTTTCAGATTCAGCCTCATAAATTATGGATGAGCTCGCTGGAAATGTGCTGGAAAACTGCACCAAGCATCTGTCCTGCTTTAATAAGACACTCAGCACCATTGAGCATCTATGCTGAAGCTCTAACAGTATGATTTCATGTGGGTTTTATGTATGTATATATATATATATATATATTTCTGTCTCTTTAACGGATCTTTCTTGTGTTTTTTGTCTCTTGTGTTTTCAGAGTTGACAAGTGAACTGAAGATGAAGCCTCCAGGCAGAAGCAAAATAGGTTCGTTAGAAAAGATCCCTTCAGTGCTCCAACTCTACATAATGCATCTGTTTTTCTGCCTTTTCTGTCTCCATCATTAATTAGTTGTCTGTCCGTGCCTGGCTGCATTTGTGCCTCTCGTATTAGTCCACCATAACTCTACATCTGCATCTCTTCCCACCCTCCCATCCCCCAGAAGATAGATCCCTGTCAGTCACCCTCCTCCCTCTCCTCACTGACGTCTGCAGGCCTCAAGAAAACACAAACAATGTGAAAAGTGCATCTGTGTGTGTGTTAATTGCCTTTTTTTTCTTGCTCATATCTGCATTTGTTCCCAGTTTTATTGGGGAAGATTCCAGCACTGCTCTGCTACAAAGACAGCATGCCTCTGTCTGTTTGGCCCCTAGCTGACATTTGCAGGACATTTTCTGGATGCAAGGATGCAAGGATGCAAAGATAGGCACCATTTTTGTCACAGCGAATTAGAGGCAGTCCAGGGCAAGAGAAGTCAAAAGGCTGTGTGGATGTTGTACAGAATAAAGGGGGAGCTGCACTTGGCTGCATTATACACCCATTAAACCCCATCTCTTTTTCCAGGACAGGTTATCCCCTAATCCATCAATACAGCTCACCCCTCTGTTCTCCTCCCACCCTGACAAATTGATCCATTCCCATTTGCTTTCCCCTGCTCTCCTTTCTCCCTCGTCATCCCAGCGGGGGTGTCCACTTACAGGCTTTGCTGAGAACACAAGAGACGTAGAGCCAGGAACAGAGAGAGAGAAAGAGGAGGAAAGGGAGAGAGGTATGAGAGGCAGCAAGGAGAGCGATAAAGTGAAAAGATGAGGCGGACAGAAGGCAGCCAGCTGCAGACATGGAGGAGGGGAGAGGGGTATGGAGTGTATGGAGATTACATTAGATGCTGTAGTCTATAGTTAGCATATGAGGTCAACCTGGGTGGGGTGATGGGCTACAGAAAACTTGAGACTGATCAGTTCTCCATCCTGGAAATCCCTCCTGCTGGTTAGAGGAAATTAAGGGAGAGAAAGGGATAAAAGAAAAAGAAAATCACACATAAGAGGACTTAAAATGATGAATGGGAAGTCATACAGACAGAAAAAAAAGTAAACCCAAAGCTTTCCCCATGTTTGAAGCACCATATTACATTTAGAGCTAATATTCATACACAGTCTCACCTCCAGGATGCACCAAGCCTCCCTCCAACGTCTGGGACTCCTACCCAGCAAACCTGACCTATTTCTTTGGGTGGAGGCATCAGTGCCGGCCTCTGTGGATGTAATCTCCTTCTCCTCTGGCAAGCTGCAGCTCAGTCAGCCCTGAGGTTGCTGCACTGACTTTTCATCCATACTCCCTCTCCTCTGGGAAATCGTGCTGGAATGAAAGAGCACAAAGGTTCTCCACATAAGCAAAAAAAAAAAAAAAAAGAACAGTAAGCAGTTTACTGCGTTTAACCTGACCTTGACTGAGAGGTCATAAGTTCATGTCAAGAGGAAGCCTCAAGTCATAGTTTTTTTTCTCTTTAGAGCAAAGCTTAAATCAGCACTAGCTGATATTAGCCAGTGGACTATTTAGATGTGAGAATAAATCAGATTGCCTGGTTTAGCCTTATAAATGCATAGTGTTGTGTACATCAGATGCTGTCTGTGCCTTGCTTGCTAGTGGGAGGAGTTGCTCCTTTTTCTGTTTCACATTAATTTGAATTAACTGTCCTTGAATTTTTGACTGCAGGTCATGCAAAGCAAAAAGTTCACATTGTGTCTGGCTCTGAAAAGTTGTGAGGGGAATTTTAAATAACTTTTCTAAATCAATTGATAGATATATATAAAAAAATAACATATTAATCATAAAAGTAATGGGTAGTGGCAGTGCTAAACTACAGTTTCAAGAATTAACATTAAATTCAGTCTCTAAGACAGTGCGATCAGAAAGTGAATGAAGTTAATGTATGCAGTAATGTACTCCAGTGTTGTTAGCACTCTACTTTAAAGCAGTTTAAGTTTTTTGATCTTGCAAATTGCAAAATTTGTTCAGTTATGAAAATGTACTTAAACTGTAATGCAAAGTCCAACTTTAAAGCACATTAGAAATAATTCTGAAAGAATTCCCAGTTTTTAAATGTGTAAAAAAAACAAACACTAAAACATGACACTAGGTGATAAATAATCAATATTGATGTATTGCTCAGCTCCAAAAAAGCCTGTCACTTGCTTAACTACTCCATTTCAGTGTCATCTTCAGCTCAGCTTAGGCTCGCTCTAAAGCCACCATACTGAAACATTTTCCAGCTCATGGATTATCCTCACCAGTCCTAGAGAGGAAATTCAGACTTTGTTCTATTAACATCTTTCATATCTACAGTATTTAACAGATTGAATCACAGCCTAAATATGTGCAGTCTGTACATCATGTGTGCTGAGTATTAGAGTGACTATGTCCCAACAAAGGCTCAGCTTTGCGTATAAAGGGAAGATAAACTACACTGTGTGCACAAGCTGTGTATGATTTGGACATATGCACTGTACATGTGCTGATTTTGCTGAAAACTGATGTAAGTTGTAAAAACATTCAGATTATTTTGCATAATTTGTGAATTGTTGAACTCCTCATATATAGAGTATATGATGTATTGTGCATATAGGTTATATGTATGGCACATGTTACAGTTTACACTGAATTTTAACTCCTATGTATGGTCATAATTAACACTTGTGCTTCTGGACTGTCTATCAGAATTACAGGAGGAAGAGGAGCTCCTGGAGGCCAGACGTCGGCACATGGAGAACCGTCTGGCTGAACGTGAGTGCAACTTAGGAGAGCTTCGGAAGGAGCTGGGTCAAAAAGGGGCCTTGGTTGGAGCCCTCAGAGCCAATCTCAAAGAAAAGGAGCGCCATTTCCTGGAGGAGCTCAAACGCCGCAGCCACTGCTCCACCATCTTGAACACCGAGCTGCAGAAGCAAACGGAGGCAGCAGCATACCTCTCCTTCCAGCTGCACGCTGCTAGACAGAAACTGCACCAACAGCGGATGCAGCAGAGGCAGGGGCTGCTCGCCAGAACCAACAATCAGGGGGCCCAGTACGGTGCCGAGCAGAACTCTGTGTCTCCACCAATGGCATCAGGAGACTCCCCTTCCTCTCCTGTGGTTAAACCCAAGCGTAAGAGCGCTCGAGCATCTTCAAGA
This sequence comes from Naso thynnoides, assembly GCA_029783665.1. Classification (NCBI taxonomy): domain Eukaryota; kingdom Metazoa; phylum Chordata; class Actinopteri; order Acanthuriformes; family Acanthuridae; genus Naso; species Naso thynnoides. Next base: position 24,773,159 of record JAQLOL010000020.1, read on the forward strand.
GTGGAGCGTGCTCGAGAGTGTGTGCCCATCGAGAAAGTGATGGGCCCTGCAGAACCCACCGCCATGCCGGACCCTGCACTCTTCCTCCACCCCAGGAGGCACAGGGCTCGCTCCAGGCACACAGTGGCACAAAGACAGCCTCCACTGGGCCTGGAGGAGGATGAGGAGGATGGAGGTGGGGAAGGGCCAGTGGAGACCCAGGATGAAGCTGCCAGACTTGTCTCTTCAGCTACAGCGCCCCCTGCTGCTGAAACAAAGGCAGAATAGCATCTACTGTGACCTGTGCTTTTAACTACAGTTTTATCACTGTATTATTATCTCCTGTCAGACTGTCCATGCTGTCAAATGATGTTCTGCACCTTGAGTGAAGTGATACTGAGACTGGTTTTAGCTATTGAATTATATAACACTTATCATAGACACTTTTTTGATATGTACTTTGATATAACCTTAAATAACTTGCAAAGCAAAACTCAGTGTCACTTTAAGTCAGTCTTAAATGAAGTTGGATGACTTATCTGTTTACACATGGGTCACATGCTTAATATACTGTGGAGCCTTATCTCAAAGCAACCCCTTTCTGGATTTGAGGTGATGGGGAGTTTGACTATGGTAGCAGCCATTTTAGGTGGAGCAGGAGCCCAAACAACTGTGACCCCTCAAGGTCAACCATAAATCAAACACATGACCAAACGTTTGTGTGACCCCTGACTGAGTCAAAGCTGCATATTTGAAGTGGTGTGAATGTTTGTGGGAGGCCTTCATGTAGAAAAAGTTTGATTTGTAGAAAATGTGTTCCAGTTACTTGGGAGAACAGAAACAATAGCTTCAAATAATGTTATTTTTGACAGAATTTTAATCCATAAAAGCTGCAAATCAATCTGGACCATGGATACAATTTAGAATGCTGTGTTGGAATCCCATCATTGATTCGTGTTTTCATTAACCGGATCCAGTAACTTCACCCGGTTATCTCTGCAACAACTGAACATATGTCAACATAAACACTAGCCTCAGTGACAGAGAGCAACACTTTAGGAAAGACTGTGTGAGGAGGAAACAGACTATGATACAAGATATGCAGCGTGCAAAATTTTAACTGCAGGTAAATGTAGCGAAAAAACAAAACAAAAAAAACCCCTAAGTCTCTGTGAGCTTTCACTGGAGCAAATAAGCTAACAATGGCTTCAAGTTGTTCAAGACACACTTTAAAAAGTAAATAACAATTTGGACTTTGTTATACTGCTAACTTAAACTGCTCTCTGTTATGTATTAGTAATCAATGTACTTCATTTTAGACCATTGTTCTACTGAAAAAATAAAAACAAACACATTTTTAAACATCCAAAAGAAAAATACATATCACACAAAACATCCCAAATAGATTTAGATATCCCATTAAATCTGATTAAAACTATTGACTCTGCACATTGCTTTCTCACTAATAAAACACACATTTTGTTAATTGTATAATAAATCGCATCTGAATTTGTGGTTAATAAAGCAGTTATTAGAGAGAAAGAAAAACTGAAACTCACCTTTTTTCTTTCAAACTGAATCCTAATCAGTAAGGTGGAAGACAGATCGGACAGCAGCAGTGTTGGCCATGTACAAACTTTGCGTTTTGGACTCAGTAACGTAATTAATTGTGCATGTGTTGCTGAAGGATATACACAGATGCACACATGCTAGAACTCCTCTGTGGTGACTCGTTGGATCCTTGTTTCACTCAGGTGTGGTTTGTTTACTAAACAAACACACACAAGGCTACCACTACTTCAGCTTTGTGTTGGGGTTTTGTTTTCACCTCAGGAAAAAACGGACAAAGGAGATAACGCTTGTAGGTTTACTTTTTATCCACTCTACTCAAATGAGCAGTTGTTATAAAACACACAGACAGTAGCTGTGAACTGGACATGACAGAAAGGCAGGCTCAGCAGAAGTGTGTGTGTGTGTGTGTGTGTTTGTTTGTGTGTGTTCTCTGCTAAAAAAAACACATATGGTGGTGGCCCCTAGCGTAGCAAGGAGTAAATCGGATCTTTAAAAAAAGGCAGATCGAGAAAATTAGAAATCACTTTCACTGACTTTGCTTTGATGTAGGACACACGTTTTATGTTATTGCTTCAATGTTCATTTAGTAATTACTCCCACATAATAGAGAAGACATAAGAAATGCAGTCTGGAAACTAAAGACTTTCGTTTCTGAAACATGTTTCAAAAGACTCTTTGGGGACATAAAAGTTTTCTGGATATGATTTTTGAGTTCAAGTGTCACCGTTGGTCTGTACTTGAGCCATGACGTGACTGAGCATCAGTAACTGCAGTCGATGTCTTTGGAAATTAGCTTTCCTGTAGGAATGAATTTAATTATGATTAGCTGCTGAGAGGCTTTTCTTGCCTCCTACAGCTACTGGCTAGAAGTTTAGCGTTAAGTTTTTCACAGTATATTTCCGATAAAGCAATATATCAATATATTTATATATGATTAGTAGGTCATGTCAGCTGGTTTTGGGACATTCAAGGTGTTAAAATAGATTTTATGATTGTTTAACTTTGTATTTTATAGTCGTCAAGACCAGTACGTTTTGCTTAATATTTTTCTGAACTGTCGAATGGATTGTTTCGTTTTACAAAATTTCCGTTGATTGTCACTAAATCTCCACAGGAGCAAATGCTATGTTATAGTTTACAGGAGACATATCCAAAGGAGGAACGGATGATGTGCTGCATGTGAAGCAGCATCAAGAAAATGGGCATATTTTTATGCCCCATGAGACTGTCTGGACGACAAAATGAACTTAATCCGTCTTCTTTTCTAGCAAAAATTCAAATGTGACGAGGGTTTTCATTCACCTCTCAGCTGGTAAGCCATTAGCATGACTGTGTGCACTACTCTTCCTCAAGTTTTATGAGACACGGGGGATAAAAGTACAAAGCTGTCTTGTTGAGAACTGTTTTGTCCCCCAACAGGAATCCTGAACTTAGACTGTTAGACCTCATGTCTTCATCACTCCATGTCATCCAAATGAAGCAGCAGGTAGATTTATCCCTCCACCTTTCATAATCAACATTCTGCATACATCATCCTGACGTCATCTCTCAACAACTTGGAAAAATAATCAAAATACTGTTTGCCTGCTTTGAGGGAAAGAGCTAACGAGCCAAAGAGGCCCACCACTTAAATGAACATGAAGACAAATGGTGTGACGCCTTAATGATGTCGTTTCATGAATATTTCAGCTAAAGAGAGCACAACACAGTCAATCTCGCAACCCTCAAAACAGCAAGAAAGTAGAACATTTATCACATCAACAGGGAATGTCTTCCATCTTTTTAAAAACACCTCTATAAAAACTCAAACCCTCATCATGATCATAAGAAATATCAGCAGCAGCGTTGTCTCCAGGTTTCATCTTTGTGGTCAGTGCTGGTTGAGGTCAAATAAGTTTATTTTGCATCTTAGTGACACATTTCAGTGGACTGTGTTTGGCACCATAAAGCATCTTGTTTGACATGTTATGTGGTCTCTAGCAATAATGCTGTGTGGTAGGCTTCTCAACATGGAGATGTTGCTCTGGGTTGTTGAATGGTTTAGTCCTCAGCTGAGCATAAGCTGCTGACTAATTACCGCATATACTGTGTTTGCTTATAGTGTTCTACTGTACACATTATTGGAATAAAATGACGGATCTGTCTGGTCTTCTGCCTTGTCACTGCTCCTTTTTGTTGCTGAATATTTTACCAGGAAAAAAAAAAGATTTCAAGGGATAATCCGCCGTAAAATGATCCCAGAATGATCCCATTCCAGTCAAACCCGATACACATCGATGAGCGAAAAAAACTCTCTGGAGGTCTTCTTTGATGAGTGTCTGTTCAGAAAAAGACCCTGGGATCATTTTATGCCGGATTATCCCTTTAACTGTTTACTTGACGGACAGAAGAGAAGGGTAAGTTTCACTGACCTCACCATGTGTGTGTAAAGTAGGGCCTGACCAATCAATTTGCCAATATTATTGCTCGATATTGGCCCCTACAGATACATCAGTATCGATGTTTATGTTCTCCAATATGTGCCAATATTAAAAGTGCTTTTTGGGGATGGAAAAAATGCCTGGACTTGTGGTTTAAAATGGTGAAATTATGCAGTTTTTCCAGTGGAGGGCAGTCTGGTATTTAATACCGGCCGTTAATCTAATATTGACCAATATATTGGATAAAAGAATTTTCTTGCTCCGTAATACCGATATCAGCATTGGCCCCATGAATCTCATATCAGTCAGTTTCTAATTTGAATATTGCAGTTCCTTTTATACTGTGACTTACAGTACTGACTATATGATGATAATTTCATTTTGTGCGTGAGCGATTGTATGCTGTGTGGAAGTGTTTATATGGTAGCACACACATGTTATCTATAAGTCTATAATAAGAGAAAATGTTTCCCTCTTACTCTTTCTTTCTATGAGTGTTAAAATCATAAATAATAGATGATGTGGGATGGAGCGGTTTGGTAGAATCAAGCGAAGAAAAGCCTTTTGCTGGCAAGGGAATATGTGAATTATGGATGTAGGGATACAAAAAAAGTTCAGATATTGCAATAAAATTATTAAAATTTGTCAAAGGCTGACAGAGTAATTTAGTCCCAAACTTATTAGATGTGTTGATTTAAAAAATGGGCTACATGTAACATTTTCCAAGTCCATGTACGCTGAATGCGTTTTCATGATATGTGTTGATGTTTCCTGGTGCTCTGAGCCTTGGCTTTCAACTGGATTATAAACAAGAAAACATCAAATTGTTATTTCTTTTGTACACAAGATTCATCCAGCAGCACTTTCCGTCTTTGTCCTTCCTCACTGCTTTCATTTTTTTTCGCTCAGCTCAATCAAAGTGTGGAGCAGGCAGCGATTCCTCTGGAGTTTTGATTAATAGCATTACATTAGATTCAGGAGACCGGATAGCGAGAGTGAGAGCGACAAAGAAAGAGACAGAAAGAGAGAGAGAGAGAGAGAGAGAGAGAGAGAGAGACGCAGAGAGCAAAGGATAAAAGGAAGTGGAGAGAGATAGTGGGAAGAACTGGTACAGAAAGAGATACTCCATTTCTTTGTAATATCAAGTCTCTCTGTCAGTAGTTCCTGAGGACAACAGAGTGCTGTTGACACTGCATCCATACAAACACTTTCAATTCAGTTCAGTGTAGTTCAGTTCAAGTCATCCTTTAGTTTGGTTAAATTCAGTGCAGTTCAGTTACAGTTTGTTAAGTGGATTTTGGTTGAGTGTAGCAGTGTAACTGCAGTTATAGAGGAGTGACTTAGCACAGGCAAAATGATGATTAGTTGAACGAACATCTATAATCCACTTTTTTATATCTGCTTGAGTTTTTAAAATGAGTTAAATACAAATAAATGTTTCTTTACTGTATTGCACCTGTATAAGTGACTGTGTCTTTGATAAAACAAAATCAGTGTTATTGGCCGGTATTGGCGTATTTCAGAATCGGATATATCGTTTTCAGCGTGATTGTTCTTCGATATGCTCTGATATTAAAATTGTTTTTTATCGGCGGATATATTGCATGTCAGAATTTCCTGATCTCTCATATCCGTACTGGCATTAGAGGGTGACATGGGAATGGATTTTCACTTCTGCCCATCCCACTACCACAAAAATCTTCCTCTCCTCTCCTAATCCCGTGACAGAGTCTAAAAAACATCCTGTCCCATCCCAATCCTGCAAGAATGTCTCCTGTCCCATCCTGCTCCCGTGTTCACACCAATCAGCGAAGGGCACCCAGAGAGCAGACAGGAAGGAGAGAAAAAAGGATTACAAAAAAAAGGACAACCAAAAGACTACTACTTTCTTCAAAATTAAAAAGAAATAGCATCAACTCATATACTGTGTGTGACTTTATGGTTTGAGGCACTCAGTTTATACATAAAACTGACCCACTGTTATTATTATTTTTCAGTCTCGCCCACTCTGGTCAACTTTTTTTCCTGTCATGTCCCAGTCACGTGATGAATCGTGAAATTGACCCCCATTCCGCAAGAATCTCACGGAAATCACGTTACCGACAGGAATCCTGAAAAAATGTCAGTCTCTAATCGGCATCAGTCCAAAAAATCTTAAATCAGTTAGGCCATATTTTTACCGTTTTTTTTGCAACGACCTGATAAAAGTGTATTCTCTGTACATCCATAACATCTGTGTTGCTTCCATTACTGTTCGTCATGTGACCGCTGGCTCTCACCCAACTGTTTGGCTGTCATTCTGAGCAGGAGCAGGTGCTGAGACACAAGATATGTCTTGTAAAACTGACAATGTACCTGATTTGCTATTGTGTCTTATCCTCCTTTCTAAATGCAAATGAAGACGTAGCCCTGGCTTATCTTTTTGAAAAACTTTACCTATTCATCTGACCCTGCTGCTGTTTTTCTCCCCCTGCCTAACTGTAAACCTGTCTCTATGATGGCTGCACAGATTTTAAGAAACATTTTAACCACTGAACTTGAAGCTTTTATCAACCACTCACAGAGAAAATGTAAGAAGTGGAAGAGTGTTTTTAAAAGCAAAGCGTCAGTTATTGAGTTTCTTATTGACTAAGATGTTGTAGAAAGGGAAAGTTTTTTCTCATTTAACGATTGTTCCCCCAAGAATTTTCCTTGGGCAAACTTTTCGTATCTGCTGCTCAGAATTGTTGGAAAACTGAGTTTTAAGTCAGGATTCTTGCACTGCATCTAACTCAATATGTGTACTATCAACTTTTGTGTGGATAAACAGTAGTATGTACCTTTATCAGATGCACTGCTCAGGGTGAATCGCCTCACTTCCTGAGAGCATTCTTAACAAGCTGAAAACACACAACTGTGGTGAGTCATGCCACAAATAAACAAACTTAAAAAATAAGTTGCACCTTGCAAAGTAAGCCTCAATAAAATTTGAACTGAAGCATTATTTGGCATTTTGGGACCAAATACTTTGAGGAACTCTGGGGGAGAAACTGTCTACTGGAGAGTTTCTGGGGAACTTCACACCTTTATGAGAGGCTTTCTTTCTGTTGGTTTTCGCACTGATTACGGAAACCTGAAGCAACACAAGCCATGAATGGTTCACATACCAACATAACTTTTGCATGACAGATGAGTACAACAACTACAAATGAAGGCTACTGCATCACTGCTCCACTATTTTTGCTAGTGTGCAGCAATAACTTACCATGAATCTGCTCGCTAAAACAGCGTGAAATCCAGATGATGATGTAACAGTTTTTAAAGACTCAACAGCTGTATTAACAAGATGACAAAAAACATGAGCCAGAGCTCATAAGGAGATTGTGGTTGTTTTGTTGTTGTATCTTGTTTGAGATGTAACAGCGTTCAGCTTGAGATTAAAGGTACATTATCGCCACACACTAGACAAAAGTGTGGAGCAGTATGCAGTAGCCCTCCTTTGTTGTTATTGTTGTAAGTTGCGCAAAAGTTACATTCTAAGTCGCATAGTATTTCAAAAGTATACCAACTGTGGGACAGCTTATGTCATTTAAGGGGGTTCCTATTGGCAGTGCAAAAACAAACAGAAAAAAACAAAACAAAAAGCCTTAGGGTGTTTAGTTCCCGAAGAACTCCTCAGTAGACTGTTCCGCTCGAAAGTGTTTGGTTCGAAATGCTTATTAATGTTACACCGCATCTGCTTTAGTCACCAACTTGACTATGCTCGTGTAGTCTCCAGTGCTTGTTTACTGTCAAATTTCTTTAAAGAATACACACCTCATGTCTTATAGATTTCATTCTGAGGTTTAGGACTTACTAAAAAAAATTCACATATCAGTTTTGCTCTAAATATTGTGTTTATGTGCAATGAGGAGACACAGAATCTTGACTTTAAAATCAGAACTCTGATAACTGTTTCACATTCTTCTAACCCTCCTCTGTGTGTGTGTGTATGTGTGTGTTTGTGAGAGAGAGTGTGTGTGAGTGATGCCTTGTCTCCTTTAGATTATATTAGGGCTGGTAAAATGAGAATTGTGACATCACAGCTGCTGTTCCCTGACTGCCACCAAATCTTGTTTATTGCGTGTGTGGGCCCCCGTATTTGTGTGTGCACCTGAACTGGTGCACATCTGTGTTCACTGATGTGTGTGTGTGTGTGTGTGTGTTAGTGAGAGTGTGTTTGTGTATACATTAGGTGAGTTAATTTGAACGCCAGCCAACAAACATTTAATTCTCCCTGATGCTCCACCTTCACAGTCACTCTGTGAAAGCAGCAAACTCTGCATCATTAGCGGAATACATTAGTCTCCCCGTGCCAGCTTGCCAGCTTAAAACACCTATTAATATTCACATCCCAGACTTAATGGAATCAGAGGAGCCAAGACAGCATCATTTTTAGGAATAAATGCACTGCTGTCCAGATTTGATCAGGTCACAGGACACACGCCCAGGCAAATACCTACCATGATAAACAAGCACACACACCTACAGTTCAGCCAAAATAGATGTGTGTATCTGCTCAGATGATTAAAGGTGTGTGGGTGAAAATCCAGATCGAAAAAATAGGCTTATGTGTGATGAAATTGAATTTTTAATTGACAGTAACGCTCCAGAGATTAATCTGATTTCTGATCTGATTTTATTTGTCTTATTTTTTTGTTGAGGATACAACATCTCACTCAGTGAATATCGTGTTAAAGTCTCTAGATTCAATTGTGCCCGAGCAACCAGACTGGCGACTTTTGTATTTATTTATCTGTTGTTCAGATCATCAGTGCTTTAAATGCTCTGCTACACATCTGTGCGCAGTCACCCCACTTCTAGATTTTACCCGCCTGCCATGCCAGGACTGTTTAGGACCGCTCACGAGCTGCCAGCACCCTTTCCTGTCCTCTTTATATCAGAGTATCTATTGGCGATTCATAATGACACTGACATTACATCAGGACGCACCACGTGACGCTTGCCTCTCCACTTTCTCGTGGAGTACGTAACGCTCACTGGTTTGTTCTTGTGAAAGTGGAACGTCGCATTAATGCTGACTTGCGTGTCACAACAACGCTGGATGAACAGGGCAAAGCAAAGGAATAAAACACTGTAATGTTGTTGTGGCTGCAAAAGGGCCCGAGGAGAACGAGAATCAGAATAAAATCTGATGATACGGCTCTCCGACGGACAAATACTAGCGTTAACGTCACTGTGGCAGAAAACTGAAAGTAATTGTGGTAGTCTGTTTAATAAACTTATTTTGTGAAAATCACAATTATATTCTAGTGTTCTATATTCACTGTTAAAATTCAGAACACATTACTTGATGATTTGCTGATACCGGCCGCCTGATTCACACGCCAACAGGTAAGAGGAGTACCAGCACTTATTTCTTTTCACTTACAGCACTGCAGATCATAGTTCCTCTGTGCACAGATGAGAAGTCTTGTGCATTTTAATTTAGAGATTTTTTTTTAAGGTGGAGTGATTCATCAGGGTGACACAACGTCGGTCAGGTTGTCCTTCCTCCATCTGCTCTCTAAAATGTGTTTCCCTTGATGGCTTTAAGCTTTACTCTGTTTCCCGCTCTCCAGATATGCCAACCATTCACCTCCCTGCACGAGACCTCCAGTGTTTCTCCGTCTGCTGGGCCTCCACCAGCCTCTGTGTGTGTGTGTGTGTGTGTGTGTGTGTGTGTGTGTCACGTGTATTTGTGCATGTGCATGGTGGGTGTGTGGTTGTGTGTGTTTAGTGTTGCTTCATGTTCCATCCTGCACGACTGGCTTACATTTACATCCTGATTGTCTGTGATTTATTTATCCCTCAGCCAGCATAAGTGTCTGTGTGTGTGTGTGTGTCCGTGTGTGTGTGATTGTGTGTGCAACCACCCACGTGTCCAGGCATGTGTTCATTTGTGTGTGTGTGTGTGTGTGTGTACATGTGCGTTGGTCATGCAGGGTGACCAAAGATCCACCAACTTATCCATGTGCACTTCATCAGGTTTTCCAGGCTCTTATACTTATGTATATGTCTGTGTGTATGTGTGTGTGTGTGTGTGTGAGTGTGTGTATGTGTGTGTGAGGGGGGAGAGTGAGAGTTTGGGTCTGCAACCCCGTTTCATGGGTCATTGAGGCAGTCTGTCACTTGTTTGCTGCACACTCACTGTGCGTGAGATTTTCCTGTATGTAGTAATTTGTTGGATGAGATATTTGCTGGATACAAACGTGTGTTCATTAATGTTGTTTACTGGAACGCTGTTGCACCAGGAGTATTGATCTGTGCCCAGCTCTTTGTGTGTGTGTGTGTGTGTGTCGCGATGAGACTATTGATCTCTACCACTCCCAATGGTGTTTATTCCTACAGCAAGTCCATCAAAAGCCAAGTGTAAGTAATCCCTCTCCCGCTCTGCTTTTCCCTTCTCTTAACATTCTCTTGAATTATTGCATTCAAGTTTATCTTCAGTCTTGCGCTGTCTCTGTTATTCAAACACTGTTAACTTTGTTTTTCCTCTTTTGCTCCGCTCATTTTTTTCCTTTGATTTGTTTTGTTGCTGCTCAGACAAAACCAGAAGTATGACAGTATATATATTTGGTTATATAACTGTGTGTTTGGGTTCTCTGTAACTAGCCAGCCCCTTTGACTTTGACTTTGCAGAGTGTGAACATACTGCAGCATCAAATTACATTGGTTGCACACCGAGTAAATTCCACAAATAAGTGTTTTCTCTTACTGTGAGTGTTATTTGCTGCATGTAGAGGTTCGTGTTTGAGCCTACAGGGCTCCGTCCATCTCTCTAATTGCTTTGGACTTCCATCTTTTCAAATGCATTACCATGACGAGGCACAATCTGAATCCAAACTGTACATGAATTGTTTGTCAGTCGCTGTGTGGCAGATAAAAGCACACAGACACACAGACACACACACACACACACACAGACGCACAAGTATGCTCGATCTTTAATGCTGCCTAATAGCCACCCACATCCCAGCCAGTGCTTTGACAGCACTTTAATTAGCTTTAATGTTTAATGGTTTGTATCTTGCTTACATGATGCCGAAGCATACAATGCTGTGTTTAAAACACACTAATGTGTGACACACACAGTGTTTATCTGCTGATGCAGCCAGCCAAAAATGGTCAATACTCTTCGTAGGAGTGTTACATAATGTTATAGTGAGATATAATTTGGGCAACAAATTCACTGTGTCACTGATTTATTCATTCCATTCAGTATACAAATGTTAAAAAAGCAATACTGATACCAATGTATAGGATCAATACACAGTATTAGCACTGCAAAAAGTTCAGGTATTCTGATCTGTGTTGGCAGGGGAAAAAATCTCTACAGTTATAGTGCAGTTTAAAGTACAAGTAAATTTACAGTTTAATCTCGGGCTGCAAAAAACAAATTGATATAATTCGACAATCAAAAGTGTTGGCAACAAATATCATTGTCAATTTGTTGTGTTGTGCGATCATTGCGTCACTCGCTGTGTCCTGGAGCTGTTTACATGCAGAGAAAGCTGAACGGAGCGAGGCCGGAGGTGTTACAGTGTCAACTTTGTTGACAAAAACTGTGAAGAAAATATTTGTCAGTATTTGTGAGTGTTTTCATGACGATGATGATGAGGCGATGATGAGCTAAAAATAGATCTTTGGTGACAAAAACTGACGACATGGATGTTTGGATTTTGTAGACGAGAGGGGACGACAGTGTGCAAAAGCAAGCAGCAGGGAGAAGGAACTGCCGAGTACAGGAAGTAGTGAAAAGTATTAATGACAGAAACAACAACGTCATAGGGGTTAAAAGGCTGTGCTTCAACACTGTAAAGAAAGACACTCATTTGTAGTTTCATTTCAATTCTCTCCTCTGCGTTTCTCCGTCTCATTGATCTAACGCTCTCTAACTTATGTGGCGAATGCATTGCTGAGAATGTGGGGGCGGGGCTTCAGGGCTCTGCTGACTGACTCAGGCATGTCCGCATTTCACCGTCTTTGTCACAATGTTTTGCTGTGGCCTTCGTGTACCTGCAAGTGGTCAACATCTCCCAGCCTTAACAAACATTAAAAAAATAAATCATTTTTTCCAGCTATTTGTGCATCAAATCTGTTTGTCAAACTGGAAACAGTGCATCCCCATCTTTGATTGACACGTCGGGGTAGATTTAGCTGAATTTCCTCGATGATATTCCGTCGTTTTTGTCGAACGCGATTACTGAGAAAATGACTGAACGTTTCGCTGAAGCATACATTGCAAACATTGCACTGCTCTGTCATTCCTGTTGAGCGACACTTACAAAATGTGACAAAGGCTAACTTGGCCTTCCTCAAACTATGAGTTTACAAAAAGTAGATACGATCCTCTGCTTCCGTCTGCACCAAGAGTAAAGGGCTGACGGTGCTGTGCACGGGGCTGCTACCTTTGAATGAGTTACTCAAACTATGTTTTATACAGTACACATTGTGGCAGCAGCTTTTGCCTTTTTGCAAATTCAGTATAAAAATGTTTCAATTTTCTTGTACCTTTTCGGTGGACATGCTTAGTTCCTACATTATGGTGTTTGTTGAGGGATTTGCCCAGGTTTGTGACACCTGACGCAAAAAATAATGCCACTTTAAAATATTAGGGGGGAGTGAAGAGAAAGGAAAGTTGGAACCTGTCTGTAGGAAAGTAGAAAAACTATATTTAGTAAATAAATTGATCATTCTAAAACATGAGTGTGCATGCTGTGTGAGCGTGGCTGTATGTCCAGGAAACCTGCCATCAAGAGCCCTGTGTTGCTCCGTCTGCAGCTCAACCTGCTGGGGTGCAGAGTTTTTATTTTCTGCTGGCCTGCCTTAGTAAAATATATGTGCTCTTGATGAATGGTGCGATAGTCGAATGGATTATGAAGAATTGGAGGGGAGAGGAGCAGTGAGGAAGGGGCATCAGCTGAGAAGAGAGGTGAGATCGTAATAATAAGATTGGATAAGAAAAGGGAGGGGAGAGATGGGCGGCAGCATGGGTGTTATAAGGGAGGAAAGAGGTTGTTCAGGGTTGAGCAGTGAAGCAGAGAAGCTGTTGCACACCGAAGCTGGATTGCGAGTGTGTGTGTGTGTGTGTCTGAGTGAAAGTGTGTTTATTAAGTGTCTGTATGAGACGATGAGTTTTTAACCCCAGAACTCAAGGAGCTAAACGTCCTCTGGCCGTCTCAGAGTCACTTTCACTCCTCCTTCCCTCCCTTTTTCACCCATCTCCCCATCAACCCAAGGTCACTTGCTCTCCTCCACTCTTCTTTCATACTAACTCTCTCTCTCCCTCTCTTCAGGGGGTCCAGATAGTTCTGGCATTAAAATTCACACCACACCACCACTCCCGCCCATTAAAGAGAGGAGTATTAAGGCTAAACATGACTCTTCTCTTCTCTAATTCTTCAACCTACCTCTGTGCTCCCAATATACCCCTCCCAAGATCTTTGTTTTATTATAAGACATCGATTTGTGTGCCTGTGTGTGTGTGTGTGTGTGTGTGTGTGTGTGTGTGTGTGTGTGCATTCGATCAGACACACATGTGTTGTCTCCACTTTCCTCTTTTCTGTGCCGGCCTTGGTATTGCACCTCATTTCTAAATTTATCCTCAAAGTGTGCCACCTCTCCTGTGAGCTGCTGCTGGGATTCTGGGGGAGGCAGAGGGGTGAAGAGGGATGCAGGGGAGAGAGGCGGAAGGAGGGTGGGGGCCATAATCGGAGAGGAGCGGTGAATGAGGGAGGGGCTTTGTGGTGGATGTATGTGGGACACAGCAGATCACATCTTTTTCTCTGCTTTCTTCCTCTTTTTTTTAATCTCTTCTGCCATCATACCATCTCTGTCCCCAGGCTGCCGGGCTTATTTGGGGGGGATTAGCATCGTGAATGTGTGTGCGTTTATGTGCATATGTCTTGTGTGTACCGAGCACTGCACTCAAGTAAACTGTACCGCTTGCGTGGGCTCTGCTGCATGGAAACATACATGTTGTACCGAACTCAAGTGGCTTTGTGCTGTGATTTGCTGTTGTATCAAGGTGTGTGTGTGCAGATCAAGCAATGCACAATACAGTTTCATATCAGACCCTGGAAGTGTCTATACAGCTGATCATCTTAAGGTCTTTGGAACTGGATCCATTGCCAAGATGCATCGTTACAAAACATTAAAGAGATTTGGAATGCTTTTGAATGGAGACTTACTTTTTTTTTTAGTCGAAAGCTAACAGCTGCGCCATTCCGATGAGCCCTTCGGTGCGTTCGTATCCCTTTCACAGGTTTTGTTGTGTCTCCTGGAAGTTTGCTGTCTTTATGAAGACTTTGTATTAGTAATACATCGTGATAAATCCAAAACTGCAGGTTTTCTGTAATTATTTTATCCATTTTCTGTGTCAAAAACAGTTAGGACAGTTATCCGCGGGGCATTTTTTTCCCATAATGCATTGTGTCTTTCCAACAATAGTACATTAAAAAAACATTATAAAATTGTGTACGCGCATTTGGGTTTTCTTTTAAATCATACACCCGGTGCGCATGGATCATTCTCATGAATTTATGGTCATTGTTTCATTTTACACATTTTTTTTTTTAATGAAATGTTTTGATTCCATCTCCATTTTGTTTTTTTCCTTTTGTCTTACTGATCGTATTAGGGGTAGGACCGGATAAGCTCTGCTTGCCTCTACTTCAACGTTTCAGACATGGATTGTTTATTAATGTGCCACAATACAACAGTAGTATGTATGGAATTTTAACCTAATGGTATCTATGCTTTCTATATTCAGAATGTTCTGGTGAATTATTGATATTTTGTTATGTTTTCTTCCTTTTATGTTATATTGTTTTTAAATGTTTAAAGTAAAGATGATCCAAGTATTACTGTTTTCACAATCAAGTGACACTCCTGCACCACACATGCTCTGACAGCCCAGTTCGTCCTGAATAAACAAAACAAAACAAAGTCTATTACATAATACATTACAGGGTTGAGGATTTACATACATTATTACACAAAAAGTCCAGGCGCTCCAAAAGCAGGAAAAAATAGCATAGACTCCAGAGTTATCTACTGTACACTCAGGATTACAATTGGACATATACAGTGTTATGGTGGCTGATAAAGATATAGCCTTATGTGTCCACTTGTAGATACCTGTGAATAAAAAAATCAATATGCTCAGTAAGATTAATTACTGGGCACACAGCATGTGTAAGCATTAGTGTCTACATACCACTGGTGTGCGCACACATGACATTTGCTCACCTTGTATAATATTAGCAGAAGAATCTTCGAGGCTGTGGTTTTATAGTCTGCCTGGAACCATATAATGTCTTCATTTACATTAAACAATAACTGTTATGTTGAGCGAATATGTAGCTCCCTATGTGTCAGGATGTGTGTGTCCACGTGTTTGCATGTGTATTTTGCACAAAAGCTGCCATGTGTGGTTAATCTCTCTCTGACAATAGCCTCCCCGAGCTGCCAGCTCTCAGGCCTGCAGCCTGGAGTGAAGCCTGGGGATCGGGGTTGGAAGTCACCCAGCCGGGACTCAAGGGACAGGGCTTGGACTGCCTCCAACTCTCCCTGTGTGGGGATGATTGAGGGGGTTGCAAGGACACTACTGCTCCGCAAGAAGGAGAAACAAGAGAGAAGCCAGGAGGAGAGGAGAGGAGAGATAATGACGGAGAGGAGAACAGATGGAAATGAACACGAAGGACATGGAATGAGAAGAGGAGGGGACAAAGAATTGACTAACATTCAGTCGTGCCTGATCAAAAGCCCCATATGTTTACTTTTTGGGACTTTGTCAGAAGTCCCTGCAGTGACTACCGTTAGACCAAAACAATACTGATTGTCTTTTGAATTTATTAGCAGAATTAGCCAGGCTTTGTCAAGAAAGGTAAATTTTGCCTATGTAGCCCAGTGTCACATATTTTCTCAATAGGTCTCTGCAACAAGTCTCCAAAAAACTTCCCAAAAACCTTAAAGTTCATTTTTTTCGCACATTAAGCCTCACAGTAAGAATATTTATGATCATATACGATGTTCTACAGCATTATTATGATGAATGGCGCAGTCCTGAGAGCTGGAGCTCATTGCTGATGTCACCGCTACCTGAAAACAACAGAGGTGTATAGGCACTCAACTAATCCGTCGAAAAACATTGTAAAACTCTCGTTGCACAAGACAAGAAACTCACCAAATGTTCAGTCATGTCCGCTGATATTCTGACACTAAAACACAAAGTTAAACAACATAATATGACCCAGATGTTTGTTCGCTTCCTGAAGCAGCTGCAAGAACCGTTTCTGGGTTATACGCCGTTGTTTATCTTCATGTTTTAGTGCTGGAACATGAGAGGACGCCACGAAACATTCAGTGAGTTGGAAGTCTTTTGAAACCAGCGTTTAATGTGTTTCTGGTAACACTTTCTAAGAAACCTGTCTTTATAATGCATTTTAACACATTATGAACATATATAACTTGAATCGCGAACACACTAATAAGGCATTATATGTGGGTATTGTTATGGTTAGGATTATGGTTATGATTATGATTAACCTTAATAAGGTTATAACCTATATCAGTATATCACTACAGGCTCATTATGAAGCATCTTAAGTATGTTCATAATGCATTATAGATGGATGCTTTCAGTAAAGTGTTACCATGTTTTTTCGACAGATTAGCTGAGTGCCTAAGAACTTTTACTGTTTTCAGCTGTTTTCAGCTAGCGGTGATGTCAGCAACGAGCTCCAGCTCTGGTAACTGCACCATATGCATAATAATGCTGCGGAGCATTGTATGTGATTGTAAATATCCTTATTTTAAGGCTTAAGGGGCAAAAAAACAGAACTTATCCTTTAAAACAAAAGAATAGGGACAAAGTCTAGGATAACAGGTAGATGGCTTATTTGGCTGCTTTTGCAGCGTAATAGCTATAATTTAGAATTTTACTCATATTAAGAGGAATTAACAGATCGTTGATGCTGGGTTTCATTAATTTGATAAATTGTCTCACATTTGGAAATGTAATTCACCTGAATGTGGACAACTAAAGAGGACGTGGGCATTGGTTACGAATATAAATGAGACATGTACTGCTGGTTATAGTCATTTGCTAAAAGGTATTCTGTAACCAGACTCACTGTGGCGGTGCAAAGGTGTGAAATTTAAATGCCAACGAAGCCTAATTTGTAAATGTATTCACTCAGTTTCAAATGGGCTTAATTGCCTCTATTAAAGAACCCTCGTGACACCAAGTGTGGAGATACAGATGGTGCAGTTTCAGTGGGGTTCTTTTCTCTAATTTCCCCACTGACGCAGTAATCTAAGAAAGAAAGAACACATTCAAAGTTGGCCATCTGTATCTTTACGCACAGCGGTGAGAGGGTGATAATTTATATTTTCTTTGAAACCTGGGAGACTGCACTAAATCCCATCTTAAATGAATCATATTCTATATCTGAAATTCATTCAGACATTAATTAGAAGAATCTCATAGCTTTGCAAGTATTCATCATTTAGTTTTTTTTTTTTAAAGGAAAATAGTGTCGTCACCATTTATGGGCCTTGTAAATGTGATGTCATGGGACAGCTGAGTGCACATGGTTTCCTGTTGTGCACTGGGACATGGTTCTGTAGCCTCTTTGTCTACCTGCAGAATTTTTTTATTAAATAATTTCAGCCAGTGTAGCAAATACAGGCAATGAATTTAATGTGATTGTGTTTGGCTTAAACAACAGGTAGTCTAATAGCGATTTTAATTGAGTGTACATTTGTCGGGAAGTAGATCTATGGACAGGAACCCTTCTCTGATGGAGTCGCCAACTGATACAATATTTATGTTAGTGGAGGGAGGAAGTCATGACTCTTTCTTGGCAATTAGTTTTTACATGCAGTGGACAAATATGACTCACTTTGTTAATCTCTGTTAGAGCTCGTTCTTAATGTTCCTCTCCAGGAACCAGGGCCGTTTCTAGCTTTTTTTGGGCCCCTAAGTGTAATGCTGTTTGGAGACCCTATTTTGTCAAATTACAATGGGTGGAACTCCTAACCCTTTGAGATGATCAGTGGAGATTTACCAATCTGTTACTCTTTAAAGGAAAACTGCACTTTTTGGGGAATTTAGACAAGAACATAGATGCCTTTTCCCTCTCTGTGCATTCAGTAAGTCGCAAAAATTTAGCAGAACTTTACCTGCCTAGCGTGGCCAAAAGTAAGGACAGGAAATGGTGAGGGTGGAGCAGCAAGCATGCACTGCATACACTAGCAACATTGTTCTACAAGTTTGATAATTATGATTTTTATCAAACATCTTACCCCCAAAATACACTGGATGCGGAATGACTCCAGAACGGCTCCGCCATGGCGGTGGAGTCGATACGTTTCTATTTTAGTCAGTGTGTCAACTCACACAGGCTTCGGCTCCGCTGCGACACGGCTCCGGAACGACCGCGGCGTCTGGCAGCCCTCCGCAACACATACGCAGAGCTTCTATTTTTGCCAGATGCCGGAGCATGGCGCATAAATTCAGCACAGAGCAGATTGTGCAGGGAAGGAAATCGGCTACAAAGTACAAAATAAAACCCTGGTTGATTTTCAAAATAAAACACTCTGTGTTCACCGCGGATCGAGTTTCATAACAAGAACTACTACTGTGGTTCTCTATTCTTCTCCTATATGAATGAATGAATAAATGCCTCTTCCTCCAAGAGACTACAGCCGGCATATCGCGTGCTTATGTGTGAATTCGTGAGATCTCGTGTGTCCTTGGCGTCCGGCGGAGCCGCACCGGTGCAACAAGAACAAGAATGTGTATTTGTGTATGAATGTTTATTTCATGAATGGATGGCCACTCCCGATCTGGCCTCACAGAGCATCGGGTTAGGACTGTTGCTCTCATAAGCAGGAAGGTCCTGGGTTCGATTCCCACCTGGGGGCATGGCACTTCTTTGCGGCGTTTGCATGTTCTCCCCGTGTTTGTGTGGGTTTTCTGTGGGTGCTTTTTTTCACTGTATGCTGTATATGTGACCAATAAAGTACCTTTACCTTTTTTAAGCTGAATCAGATTGAACTGAAAAATCAGAGCTGCGGGAACAGCTGGAAGGGAATATGTCTCGACTCACTTTTGATGAAAATGAACTGGGAACAAAATCCAGTCTGACAACACAGAAAGTCCTTAAAGAAAAGTGACATCACACTACTCTTAGTACTGCTAGCCTGGTCTGCCGAGTCTGTACTGTAACTCCATGCTGTTCTTTCAGTTTATTCCAGTTTATTTTCACCATTCATCTCAATCACATCTGCTCTGTGAATAACAATCAGAGTCACAGCTGTGGCAGACGAAGCCATTAAATGACCTTGAATCCATACAAACTTGATGCCAATGGAAAAAGTCTCATTAAAAAACGCTTTGAAAACTGAGCACACGGTGGCTCTCAAAGCACTTTAAAGTAAGAGTACTTCACATAGAAGAAATGTCAGACACTTCCGCTTAAAACTGGGAATGTATGTAGTGCTTTGTGGATCAGTGCTTTGTGGATTAGAGTCAAAAATCCCAGGACAGATAGCTAAAAATAAACAACACATACTGTATCTTTATTTCTTGTTCAGAGGGAGAACTGCTACAGACGGGGAATTGCATCCTCGTGTAATTTTGTTACTGTCGGCTGTGAGTGTAGTGTTGTGGCCTCGTAGATGATCTGAATTTGCATTGCTACAAAGACACGATTTCAGTTTGATTTGATCAAGACAAAATCTTCCTTCGCTTCAACTGACTTATTAGTGATGAAACAGGAAAGTTTCTGGGGCACCCTGCTCCTCGGATAACACCAACCAAACAGCATGAATGAAGAATCTGAGAGCAACTGCAATTATTTTGACTGAGACCAGATTCTCATTCTCACCAGCAGCCAGAGAGCCTGTGTGCATGTTTCATGTATGTGTGTGTCTAAGCGTGTATGAGAGGTGATTGATTAGTTCATGGCCAAAGCCACAAAGAGTCAGTTTTAGACCTTGCACATTTCTTTACAATATAGCCCCTCTGGCATTTACACTTTTTCTCAGGCAGTCTTGAAGCATAGAAGGTAAAAGCAGAGGTCTGAGGGTATCAGACCACGTGAATAAGGCTTCCAAAACCCTCAGCGGCTTTTTGGCTGGACCGCAAAGGTGGACAACCCTAGAAACATGTTTGTTGCTCAGTGAGTGAGTGAGTGTGGTGACCAAATTTCAGGATTGAAGAGGATCGAAGAGGAAAATAAGTTATACTCACTGCAGTATTTTAGTAGAAATTGCTGGAAAATGACGAGAAGGCTGATGTTGTTTTATGTTTCTCAAAAAAGTGCACTTTGCAACATTTAGTTAACCAAGATAAAATTGCAGAAGTTAGTAACCCCTTGTTCTGTATTAGTACTGTAAGCTTACGTATGTTTGCACATGTGCCTCTTCCCAAAATTTGATTATGTTTTTGCGCTTTACTGCATGGTTCTGTCTTGAGCAAAGAAGTGTTTTTAGGCAAATGCGCACTCGTTTTCTTTTTGCACACAAAAACACACACAGTACAAGTCCTGCTGAGAGAGGATCCTTGTGAGAAATGTGTTTTTAATAAGACCAGGAGCTTAGTGTATTCTGCTTTTAAGAAAAGAGCAAAATGTGCAGTTTTCCTCAAAGGAAATATCTCGAAAGAGATTGGACAGCTGTAGCACTATCACAGATAGAACATGGTAAATGAGCTTAGACTATGGTAGTCAGCAGGGAGATAAATATCTCTCTCTCTCCTGCTTCTGCGCTTTCTACATATTTGTTTCTCGACATTTTTTCCGTCTTTCAATTTTCATTTTAGCGTTGCTCTTTCCCTGATGCTCGCTGCTGTTATAACACATCCATCTTGTCAATTTCTCATCTTTAGAGGCGTGAGGGAGAGAGAGTGAACTGGAGAGAGAGGAAGATACAGTATTCCTGTGTATTAAGCTGTGAGAGCATGTGCAAGTGGATCTGTGTGTTTGCGACTTCTACAGTTATGCATGCCTGCCCTCAGGCTGGGCATAAATCATCATTAGAGATGGCAGGTGTGTATATGTGTGCGTGTTTTTGTTTGAGTGTGCGTTGCGTGTAAACTCAAAACAGTCCGACTGCGCCACTAGTTTTCCATGCTCAACAGGCTGCCTTATTGTTACAGCTCCAATGCTCTGTTCCACTCCGTTTCCAAGGTTTCTGAGACCTGGGACTGCTGTAAAACACACCAATACACACACACACGCACACACACACACTCCCTGCACTGTCTCTGAGAATGGGTGACCTTGCACAGTGATGAGAGACCGGTTGATAAACTCTGCAGAGAGAGTGAGTGTTTACCCCTCCTCGATAAAATGGCTCGCACAAGGCTAGCAGGCAGGTAGCAGTGTGATGTTGGACCAGTGGCTCACACACAGAAATATGGCCTCTGCAGAGCAGCCATTTTATCTTCTGACAGCACATGAGATAGAAGCTGCATTAATTCACACGACTCTGTGCCTTCAAGCCTGCATGGAGAACATGAGTCAGACCTTAATCATATTCCACATTGTAGTAATTCGAGTTCTTTATGCCCAGACCATTTCCACTTTGGGTTCAATGTGACTTTTTGGGCCATGAAAACTCTTAAAGCCTGTTGGTAACTTAAGTGAAGAAGTTTTTGGACTTTTGATTTTTCATCATCAATTGAAACATGGGTAGTTGTTTATCTGATCACTTAGTGCATCAACAAAATGTCAGAACATGCTCAGAGTCCCATCTTGTGAAAGTTTGCTCTGATCAAGTAAAACTCACCGAATCTTTGCATTCAAAGGAAGCTATAACAACTTAATGTTTGGCATTTTTGCTTGATGAATTAATACAATTATTGATTGATTTATCAAAGTGACAAAGCTTGGCACGTATTAGTGTTGGTGAATGTTTCCAGGAGCTGTTTTCAGTGTGTTGTGTCTCCACAGCTGCAGCTTGCTTTTTCTGTAAATCAATCAAATCAATTCAATAGCTGTGTCTCAATACAGTGGCTGCATCCTCCGAAGGGAGTGCTTGTTGACCAATGGCGTGACAGCGGTGCAATGATGGCTGTTCCGATTCATCGGCTCCTTCAAATGCAGCCAACGAATCCCCCATTGTGAAAGAGCTTAACATATCCCAAGATTCATTACTGCCAGTCTTTTTTTTTTTTTTTCAAGCAAACATAATGCACAAAGTAGCAGCAGTTAGAGAATACGTCTTTAAATGTACAGTAGTAGTAGTAGAAATTTTATTAAAGTGTCCTGCACAACAACGTGCCCAGCCCCCACGGGCTTACAAGACACTCACATGAGTCACATAATAATATCCAACAGTCATGCAAAAGAAATACAATTATTATTCTCAGAATGTGAATTAAGGATACAGAGTTCTCCTGCGCATCTGCCATGCTTTCTCCAGGAACTTACTTAAAGTAAATACCTCCTCTTTAAACAACCAATATAACATAGAACATTCAGAGATCTAAAACAAATCAGGATTCTTTTCTTGGA
>JAQLOL010000020.1:24795777-24806093 GCA_029783665.1 Naso thynnoides
AAAAAACGGAGGATATTTCTCTAATCCATGAATGGTTATGCACTTTGTTCCAGTTAAATATACTTTTAGTTAACCTCTCCCCTACATATTAAAATAACAAACTAAAAAATTTTTGGCTTTTTTTTCACATGCATGTAAGCTAACTGCTGTGTCATGGTCATGCTAAGCGTCAGGGATGGTGCATTGTGATATTTGGTTCTGATGTGAGGAGCAGTTGGTGGCACAGGGGCGTGTCTAGGGAGTGGCCAGAGGTGGCATAGGCCACCCCTAGAGTCTGATTGACCACTCATTGCTCATTGCCAATTAATTATTGTGTTTTCTTTTTTTGTCAGGTTAGCTAGGCTTAATTTTTTTTGTTGGAACTTTATACTGCAGTTGTATTCCCAAATTTGCTGTTTCTTCATTTGTGTTCAGCCCTTCTTTTTAAAGAGAAATCTCTCAAAAGAATAAAAGATGGAAGCTTTATATTACATTTGTATATTGTCACTCTGTGTTGTGATTGGTAGGTATAGTCATCTTTCAAATTAAACTTTATATATAATGTCAGTAAATGTAAGTCGACATGGGTAGTGGAGACAAAAATGGTAAATTAATACTGTTAAGATGCTTTCATGCACACATGCATATTGGCGCTTCAAGTCACTATGCTAGGGTGATTGACATATCGCCAAGTCCCACATGCCACCCCTGCAAAAGTCAGTACCCCTCTTGGCCCACCCCAGTTAAAAAAGTCTAGACATTCCTCTGTGCTAATGTGAAGGCCCCCTGTCATGTATTAGCTGACATAAAAAGAGAAACTGCTTAAGAATTCCCTCAATTAAATTACCAACAATAACAAAAAACTAAAACTGCATATTATTTTTCTTGGGTATTAAAAGTGTGAAAGCTCAGTAACAGTGCTGTCAGATTTAAAAAGGGGTTTGAGCTCAATTCAGCTGAATGACAGTGAGATTCAGAGACAGATGGGAGCAAGCAGGAGAGATAAATTACTTAATGACAAGAGAATCAGTGGGTCGAGGCCTATGCACACCGAGTGAAAATAAGTTACCTTATCATTATTAGTATTATTATTATTATGACCATTATCTCTGCTGAAAACTGTGTAAAAAGACTTAATGTTGATTAAATCTAAACTTTCCCTTTCTATGTTTCAGTGCTGAGAATGCACATATTAGCTCATCTTTGTCCACTGAACTTGTTACTTCGTGCTCAGTAGAAATCTAAGCAGGAGCTGACAGATGCTCCTGGAGCGTGATGTCCTCAGATGTGTTTTAATAAGCTTCAGGCGTGGGAAACTTCTCTCTCTTCAGTTGCTACAGACCCAGGCACTGGCACCGTTAGTCGCAGAGCAATGGTGAGGATGAGATACAGATCATCTATAGGATTGTACATGTTTTCTTATGTGTGTGTAGGTTGGGTGGTGGAGGGGTGGCTAATTTGGACATTTCATTTAAATAAATTTAATTGCCCTCCCTGATGTTTCTTATATTTTCTCACTGCCCTCCCCCTGCCTCTGTAAAATATTATTATGCCCTCCCCTCATACGAATAAACCTTATTTTTTAGATTAGGCCACAGTTTAGCTAGTAGTCACAAAACTATAACATACCTCAATTCTTTATGCTGCAGAGTTGCCAATATTATTATTCTGGAATAAGAGATGATTAGCTGTATTTAAGCTCATTGCTTACCTTTAACACAATTATCTCACCGGGCAGAGGTCATCATAAACTGTGGGAGTAATTTAACCCACGGTGCAAAGTGTTCACCACAAAAATAACTGTAATCCACCAAAAACACATGTACAGAACATGAAGTTCATTAGCGCACAACAGGAAACATTTGGATGACTCAGAACACATGCATTTATACTCGGAACACAGTTCTTCCTTGGCTTATGGTCCTAAAACCAAAACACAATGACCCATGGGATGCTGGGATGAAAAAACGGCAAATCACTAATGGTCAGCACTATCTTTGCTTTAAGAGGAATTTCAGACTCTGGCAGACCGAAAACCCCTCGTTAATGAAAACTACGCAATATTAGGCTACATAAGAGGAATGTTCAGACAGCACTGCTTACAACCTTGGCAACTTGGCAAGTACTGTTTTGTTTTTTGGTTAATTGTGATTACTACATGTAGGTAACAGTGCAGGAGCCTTCAGTAGGAGTAATGCTGTGGGCGGTGTGGACCTGAGACTCAGTTATGCGTAGCGAGCACAAATGAGGTTTCGCACTGAGTCCGAGAACGGAGCCAAGAGAAATAAAAATCTGTGGATATTGTGGCTGTCCTCCGGTGCTCACATAGCCCGCAAAAGAAATTACATGCGCCCCCCTCTGATCCCCCCCCAAAAAAAAATTTGCCCTCCCAGTATACAAATTAAAATCTAAATGCCCTCCCCCCTTTTTCAACCAGACCTCCTCCCCAATTAATAATGAACAATCCCTTAAAAAAAGGCCAAAGGCCGCCTATGATTGATTGATTGATTGGTTCCTCTCTCTCAGACGCTCAACCCAATACCACTGGCTAAAAGTGGCCACTCTCCCACACGCTCATGCTGTGACAGATGAACTTGGTGATGCACTAGAGGAAGACATATGGGCAAGGGTTGGCTGGGGATTATTAATGATAATTTGCTGCTGCCCTCTAGTTACTGCAATCAGCTGCATTCATCAGGAAGCTTGCTAAGGATGAAGGAGAGAGAGGGGAACAGTCTCTGCCGTCTGTCCTCTTAGTGCAGCCTTCATTTGATCTCATCATGGATCTCTCTGTCTGATTTGTATGTCAGTCAGTGTCAGAGGCTCCCTGCTGGTCCTCTCAGTTTCCTGGTGCTGTATATTATGCGTTTTGTTATCTGTTTGGATTATTTCTCAGCATTCATAACATTGACAATCCCTCTGCTTCTGGCTTCATTCACCTGGCAGGCCTTTAGTGCTTTGACTGTGGCGTGTGTGTGTGTGTAGTTCTGTACCTTTGCCAGTCCTGGTGTTAAGGGAGGTATCACACCTGACAGTTTCCTTTTCCTTCCTTTCATTTGTATCCCATCATTCATTTTGTGTGTGCGTGTGTGTGTGTGTATGTGTGGGTGAAAGGAGGCGGTAAAGACTTCTCCAGCGGTTCGATCCACAGATCCACCAGCCTACCTTCTGACCAGCTGCAGTGTGTTTCTGTGTGTGTGTGTGTGTGTGTGTGTGTGTGTATGATAGATGCAAAGGAAAATCAATGGTATTAATTTGCGGAGGCAGTGGTGTGAGCTGAGGCAATCTGCTGCACACTGGGAGCCATGCTTTGCTCTGATTTACCGCACACACACACACGCACACATGCACACCTCCTCTTCAATTTCACCTCCCCAAATCACACCTTCCCTTCTCTCTTCTCCTCTTTGGTTTGCATCAAAGACAATATCAGTTTACAGTTTATGAGGCACACTGGAATGTCACGCTTCACTCGCTCGCTGCCTCTCTCTCGTTCTCTCACACACACTCACACACTTTCTCTCCCTCTGTAGCTCACTTGCTTGCTCTCTTTATCGTGGTCCAGGTAATTAAAAGGCAGGCTGCTCCACGGTGGCAGGAGGGAGGAGAAGACTGCAGGGAAGGGCAGGGTACACTTACCACTGCACACTGCCTCTGCCAGCACACACACACACACACACACCACCATACACCCTCTGTCTTACTGTACAGCATGAGCCACATTTTCAGAACTGGAGAAGGTTCTGTGGATGTGCAGCAGCGATGGTGACGGATTGGACTGCACTTAGTGCTCTGCAATTAGCTAAACTCTCATTTTCTTTTTAGAATTACCGTTAATAAATGATGGCTCATAACTGTTTTATTTCAGGGTTTTTTATGTCACAATTAAAAAACTTGAGTAGATGTACTAGTACGCCATGCTTAATGATCAATGACTCAAACTCGACTCAAAGCACTGCCTGTGAGAAGTGACCCACGCCGAGGCTACATCCACATAGCTGTGTCTTAAAGTTAAGACAGAATCTTAAATCAAAGACGCTCCTCATCCATTTACCTTCTGTCCCCCTCCATCCAGACCAAGCACAGAACCTTAGGGGCTTTCTCCATCGCTGCTCCCACCCTCAGGAACCCACTCCCAAAAGCCATTCGATACTCCTCCTCACTCTCCATATTCAAAGAATCACTCAAGACTCACCTGCTCAACACTGCTTTCAATCACTGACTCTTCTCCTCATTCCTTTTCTGCTCTTTTTTATTCTTTTTAAATTTTATTTGTTTTTACACCCTGTTAAGCATCTTTGAATGTCCTGAAAAGCACGCGATATTATTATATGCACGGTGTAAGCTCTGTAGCAGCTCTACTCTCCAGCCAAACTACACGCATATCACATGACCACTCAGCGTCACACAGCACCTGTTCATTCAGAGAATGCTTCTCCTTTCTGTTATCTAGTCCGTGGAAATTAGCAAGCGGTTGTTTTACTTCGATGTGTTTGCAGTCAGTAACTCCCAGGCATTGTGACATAACTCACCGATGATAAAGTGCTTCACTTCGGGCTCTGTTTGCGTTTGTGTTTTGATGCTATGCTAATCTGGCTCCAGAAGGACAATGACGGTCTTACAAATTTGTCTGATGATGACAGAAACAACTGGTCAGGATAATCCAAACGCATTGATGTTTTTCTGGAGTCTTCCCTCGTTACTTAAGTAACATTAATACAATCTGAGGTCAGTTTTGTGAAAACATCCATGAGCACCCGCATTGTTGTCGTTCCCTCCACACGAGGACACAGTTTTTCATTAAGGTCGATCAGAGCCCATCTGGACCTCCATGCAAAAGTTTTCCCGCCATTCCTCTGGAACCACAACTCCTGAGATAAAGTTGTCCATCAGTGTAGGGCTGACAGCGCTGCTGAACATGGGAACAGTCACAGTTCACTAAATAATAACCATGTTTTCCTCCTGCACATGTTATCAGTAGTAACGTTATGAGATGCAGAACTTAGCTGCATATCAGCTGCTAGCAGAGACAACAAGGTCAGCAACGTCTGTAATTTGTTATGTTGAAACAATGCCGGATAGTCGAGGCTCATAGACACATGCATGCATGATATATGCAGGCTTGTTTTCTTCAATGAAGTAGTCAAATGACTTGGGCGCGACCAGTCACAAAGGCTTTGCATGTCAGCATTCTCAAAGCCCTCTGTCTGTGTCTGACCACAATGAGACACCATGCCAGAGCCTTCAAAATAAAACGGGGACTAGATCAACCCTGAACTGCTCCGTCTCTGAGCTGCTAAAACGCGGGGTCAGTGAAGAGACAATGCTCAAATGAACATTATTATTGCTGTGTCTTTAATTTAAGATGCAGCAATGTGAGTGGTAAAGGTAAAGGTACTTTATTGGTCACATATACAGTGTACAGGGAACTTTGGACCCTGCATTTAACCCATCCTTGAGGAGCAGTGGGCAGCCACAGCGCAGCGCCCAGGTACCAGCTTTAATTCTGAGCCAGAACCTTGGTTAAGGGTGCTGACTAGAGACGAACCTAACATACATGTTTTTGATGGTAGTGGAACCCACACAAACATGAGGAGAACATGCAAACGTCACATAGAACTTCACATGGTATTGGTTAGAGAATGCAGACATTACCTGAACCTGTGTTGTAGCTTCCCTCAAAATCGAAGATGGAGGCTGTGCCTGTCGTTTCTTCTGTATCATCACTTTCAAGGTAGTAACCCACAGCTTGACATTTGTTTCACTTAATTTAGGTCTAGACAAAGTTTCTTGCCGCCCTGCAGCATGCCAACTTTCTCAAATTGGTGTTTTTGCTCCTGCTTCACCTTGGTGTCTGCCTCTGACAGGCTCATAGTACAGAAGATCCACCTTCCTTGATGTTTGTCTTTGTCATAAAATTGTCTGTCCTATTGATTGGGTCGCAAAGTCAAAATGGGGTTTGGTGTATTAAGAGACAGAAGCTGCAGTGAGACTAAATTTTGTCTACTTGTGTGGCCAAAAGCCAGCAGAAATAGTTTGGGTCAGGTCACAAACATGAACTGCAGAGGCTAGTGCAGTAAGTAACAACATTCTACAAAGTTGTAAATTATACAGCGATTTATCAAACACTACATTAATCTCTGTCACTGGGCTTGAACTCACTACAGCCAAGCAGCATCTCTTCTTCTCTGTTTGTATTATTTCATCATAAATTTTAAGATAATTTCCTGAAGAAGAGGACAGTGCCACCCTCTCCTGCACACTGGTTAGACGTCAAGGAGCTTTGCAGTTTTATAAATCAAAGTTCAATCTGATTTGAGGCGGGTCAGTTTCTGACAAGAAGTAAATGTTTCTCATCCTGTTACAAAAGGAAATCAGTGGGGAGGGAAACTCAATCTGACAAGAATATAAAAGTCCACAGCCAAGCAGCTCTCGAAGGCTGCACCAAAAGGTACAGTGGTGCTTTGAGCTAAATGCTAACAGGACAAGACAGTCAGAAAAATCATCGTTGAGCCTCAGGCTGGTGTTGCGGGACATGGTGAACATCCAGCCAAAAAGCAGAAACGTTACTGCTGGTACCACGAGGAGTGGGAAGGGAAGTACCAGTGGATAACGCTGCATTCACATGCAGGCAGACAGCAAACTCGATGTCATTTAAGTGGATGAGAGCCAGACGGTAAAATTTGATGAGGTATGGTAACGGCATATGGCTTTGCTGTTAAAAGTTAAAATATTTTATCTTTTTGCCATCCCTACGCAACGAAATTTAGAACCAGATGTTACCATAATCCTCAAATGCCTCATGCAAGGAGAAAACATGACGAATGTCAACAATAAGAAGGTGATTAATTTGGTGCAATAATACCCGGACTTGTATTTACCACGGCCTGAAAACCTACAGAGATGTCAATTACAAAGGTGCCACATAGAAGGCAATCAGCACAAAGCTGATTGTCCTCCAATTTAAATATTTTTATTATTATTATTATTATTATGTTAAATTTGTAATAGAAAAATAAGAAAAAAAATGCATTTTACAGCTACACGTATAAGCAGAAAAGTTACATAAATAGTAGTCACAAAATAATTACATTAAATAGACTTTATTCCATTCTTTGTAAACAATACCTCATCATGGCAACACTTCAACACGGGAGTTTCGTTTTGCTTCGTTTGTTTCTTTCCCATGCCGTTCACACAGTGTCTCCTGTTGTTTACCGTCTGCCTGATTCCATGTGAATGCAACATAACTGCTGCCCTATGAGATGGAAATAAAGTGTTTTGTAATGATAGAGCACAGTCACTGTGATAATTTTCTTTTCAGCTGAATTTATGAATATAAAACAAATCCCATAGCATTTACTTCCGACCGTCATGTCTTTTACTGCTCATTGCCAATGTGACCATTTGACCACACAGACCAACAACTCCCCTGTCCCAAATTTCACCCATTCTCATCTGATCACCCAAGGCTGGGTCACATGTCCATGCCAGTTATTTATAGTGTAAAGACAGGAAAGAGTTCACACAGTTTTTCTGCTTTTTATCCTGTTTATGTGGCAGGAAGTATTAGTCTGCATTACTCCAAAACTGAGTCAATTATCACATTTATAAGTTATAAAAAACAGCATCATACACATATTTGTCATGTGACAACTGAACCTGCATTTGATGAACTCAGAGGGACATTTTTCATATTTTTTATGATGTTTGATGGTCTCAGTGATGGTTCAGATGAATATGTCTATCATGTAATAGAGCAGCACACATTAGGACAGCACTGTGCCTACATTACTCACAGCTATTTATTATGGCAATTAGGGTGCATTTTCAGCTTAGTGGTGGATGTTTGGTGCATTTACAAACTAAATGAGCTGCCAATCTCCGTAGCATCAGCATTTCTCCTGGGATTTCAGTCACGTACGGTACACTCGCTGCGATAAAACCCCCTTTGTCACAGTTATGAGATTAAACTCACGCGCATAAGTACAGCTGTGAGATTTAAATACACACACAAAACAGTCATGGCGCTCTCTCGTTCTCTCTCCTCATGTCCAGCATCAGACCAGACATGACTAATCCACTGTAGAGTTTCTTAATCCAATCAGACCTGTTGTCTGCTGAACCGAGGCACACAGGGCCACAGCACTGATATTGTTAAACATGTGCACACAGCGTAC
Source organism: Naso thynnoides (assembly GCA_029783665.1). Classification (NCBI taxonomy): domain Eukaryota; kingdom Metazoa; phylum Chordata; class Actinopteri; order Acanthuriformes; family Acanthuridae; genus Naso; species Naso thynnoides. The sequence goes on from JAQLOL010000020.1 coordinate 24,803,937, forward strand.
ACACACATTTCCACACAGAACAGAGCCTTGCATTGGTATGCTATCTATAAAACATAACGTTAAATGATGTCTTAATGTAACTGATTGCATATTTTTATTATCAGGAAAAAAGTTAAGTTATCGTTATCTTTTGGCATCAGCCGTTAGAAGCAGATAATTATTAGTTCTTTGTATCCGCCAAAAAAAAAAAATCTTATCATGCATCCCCAGTGTACACATTTTTCTGTGCAATAAGATGTTTTTTAACCCTCTGAGGTCTCTGCTATCTTTTCCTTCCTTTTCCTTTAGAGCGCCTAAACTTTTGGGGCAAAAATGCATGTAAAACCTAACCCCTGTAATGCATTATAGGGAAATATACTTTATCTTTTTCAGGACAAGCTGAACATGTTGGCTGAAGGAGTGTCACTTGAATGTGTAAATAGTTATATGACCAATAAGACAAGAGAAAAAACAATATGAAAATGGAAGCAATGAATTCGTACAAAAAAAACAACAATCAAATATATATGGGGTTGGGGGTTAGGGTTATTTTTGATGACAGAAAAATGCTTTTTCAAATATTTTCTTTAGGTTAGAACAAAGAAATCAACTCAAAAACACATGCAGCAAACTTTTTACATATATATTTACAAAATCTGCCACTCGTTTTCTTAGGTTTTTGTGTAAAAATGCATTGTCAACCTCAAAACTGTAATGCAGAATTATATAGGCTTTCAAATTAAATTGGCTAACAAACAAACAAACAAAATGTAATTTTATTTTGGTAGGCAGGAAGTGGAAGTAATAGACGCACTGCATTTCCGTGGAAGGGTGGACCACTGCGCTAGCTGTCTTTGATATGGCAAACCAATTAGCAAAGACCTTCACTGTGGGATTTATCATACTGTATTTACATTATGAAGACTGTATAAAGTCACTCAAATTCCAGGAGACTTAACTCAGCCTGTGAAAGGGATACGACGATGATCAAGGGCTCCTCTGAATGGCACAGCTGTTAGCTTCCGGCTAAAAAAATGGTGTATGATCCCATCGACCCCAGAGAAGTCTTATTTGTCACCTACAATGTCACTGAGTACAGTGTAGCAGTGAAACTTGTTTTCATTGTTACATCATGGGTCAGGTGACTTTGTTGTTTTGTGTTAGCTTATCAGGATTTGATTACTGAATTTTCATCACAAATTCTTAAAACTGACATGAAAATTGTCACATCAACCCCCCCCCTTTTCCTGGCATCCCACTGCTCATCATGACTGACATGCATGGTTGCACGCATTTTTTAAAATTTTATTTATTTATTTTTTTTTAATCGACTTTGTCCTCTGTTTTGAATAACATAAGCAGTGCTGCGATGAAGCTGCCAGGTGGCTGCTGTGTGGCACTGAGTTGTTACTCCCACACTTCCATCTCTCACATGATGGCAAGATGCTTGCATTTTATCTCTCAAGAGTCCTTTTTTTATTTATTGTGAGTCATAGCTCAACACTCATCTTTGCTGTACGTTCACACTGCTGTCACATCTTTATCTCGTCCCCCACAAATACGCACACTGACAGAGATCTCACCCCACTGTCACAGAAACCACAAGTAGTAACACTGAGGGGAGAAAAAAAAAATCTTTGAGGAGACGAACCAATGATATTTAGTCGCGTTGACTCATCATTGACTGTTGGCTGTTGTTTGTGGAGGTTGTGGATTGCAGATGACTGATGTTGTGTTTTAGCTTTTCTATCTGTCATCTGAGCCGAGGAGAAAAAAAGAATCTTTTCTCCAATCTGCTTTCGTCTCGCAGACCGCAGACTCTTGGCTGTTATTGAATAGCTGAGGAGTCATTTTCTAGTCCTTGTGTCAGGAAGAAGAAACTCACACAAGACAAATGCTCCAATTTCACTATAACAGGCCCACTCATATTGTAATGGAGGGCTGGAACAAAGAAAGGACGGAGCCGGTACATTAGGAATGGCACAGTCAGCCTTACTCACTGTCTTTGACTTTGTGTGTGTGTGTGTGTGTATGTGTGAGAGAGAAGAGTAAGTGAGAGAGGGAAAGACATAGAGAGAGTGAGAGAGAGAGAGAGGTCTCTTTAATTCTCCCTGTTGGAGATGTACAACCTCAGGGATATTCTGCCATCTGATCCATTTTAGTAGTGTGGCAAACAGC
>JAQLOL010000020.1:24808500-24818817 GCA_029783665.1 Naso thynnoides
GCTTCTTATCACTTCCTCTGCTGTCCCCCAGGTGCTGTGACAGCCCCGGCCGTGACACGCTGTGCAGCATGCGATTCGTCATGGCTCGCTATAGTGCACCACGACGTGCATCCAATCAATAACATGAATCTGTAGGCAGGAGATGGCCGTGACATACAACCGCTGCCTGCTGACATACACGCGCGTACACTAATACACACACACAAGCAGAGGTGCACACACATGCTGGGCTGACACACAGCCCCGCTGCTTTGACAGTGCGGAGATGAGGTGAGGATGGATGGATAGATTGGTAGATGAATGGATGGATGAGGGGATGGACTGAAGGTAATGGAGAGAGGTGAATGGTGCAGATGTTGCTGGATCGCTGTCAGCGACGATGGAGTCCGACGCTCACTGTGAGCCGGACTGTTTATGATGAGTCTCCAGGTATGGATTTTCACATCCTCCATAACTCTAAAGGCAATAAGACAGGGAGCTTGGTGGGTTACATTTTTAAAACCCAACAAAATATAGAGCTCAATTACCAGCTTACTGTACAAATCTTCCAGTCGCCTGAATGCTTGCTGCATCTCTTGGGTTGTTTGAGTTCCTTTTTCAAAGCTGCTCTGAACCATCCCACTCCCTCGTCTGCAGCATAAATACCAACGTGGCAGACTATAATAGCCTCTTTTGAAAGGAGAGTGTGGCACAGATGCCATATAACTGTGTACTGTATCAACAAATGCATAGCCTGCTGTCTTATTATTGAAAGTACAATAATCTTCTTATAGTCGGCATGCAGTTCAAGTAATATTTATGCATATTACGCATTACCCTGTTCTGTTTGCACAGTTTCATCTGAAACTGTTGAAACTCCCCAAGCACACGAACGATAGTGTATCACAGCGCAAACTGCAAACTCTGATTCAGCATTATTCGAGCCACAAAGGCAGCGCTGTAAATCCCCTGCTGGCAATTCTCAATTCTTTTTTCTTATGTTAGTGTAAACAGTCCACACCTGCTGCTGCTTGTTGTATCCATATCAGCGTTGTGCTGATGGGACGCGTGCAGAACACGGGTGTGCAATGCAAATGTGTGAACCTGGATTAGACCAATGGGAGAGGTAGGATAGTGTAATCCTCTCTCCTGTACACTTCATTATCATATTTACGTCGTGGCAGTAGAGGCCTTGTCCTGTCTAATCCCTCTGACTCAAGCCATCTCGTGAGGCAGACAGAGGGGGGAGACAGAGGGAGGCACCCTTGCAGCATCTCCTCACCCACTGCTTTCTCCTCTGAATTTGCTGACTCCATCAGAATACCTCGCCACTAAAAGAGAAGTCAATTAACCTGCATGCGTCTCTCCTCACCCCCCTGTGTGTGGGTACGGCGTGTCGGCGAGTCTGTGTGGAAGTTTGCACACGTCAGAGCAGATGTGTGTGTGCTTGTCTGTTTGAATGACAGGCCGGGGCGCGCTAATCCCGTCGCCTTAGCTTGTCGCCGCAGTCGGCTCACACAAAAGCATTGACACCGACAGTGACAAACACACAAAGCTGCACGAAAAGTGAGTCCATTTCATCCTAGCCGGGATAATTAATCATTAAAATGTGTTTTTCTGCAGAGTGTGTTTGTTTCAGGAGCCTCTGCATCACCCCGAGTACCGCTGTTAACACGCTTTGCTTTTACTGTCACATACTGCCAGAAGAACATGACTTCTCTGTGGGATAGGATTATTAGATGGTCCTCAGTCTCTGCTTGGTGTCTCTACGTCTTAACTGTGACAATATGGAGAGGGAGAGGGGGAGAACGAGGATGGGTAATAGAGACAGACAGAGCGAGAGAGTGAGAGAAAGAGAGACTGCAGTACATGCCACCAGAGGTAATTAGCAGAGCAGCTGTTCGAGAGGGGGAAGCTATAGCCGTGACACTGCAGGAAAGAGCTGGGGGAATAATTAGCTGGTAACACCCGTCAAGCTTCCACAGAGAGGAGATGTGTTATTCTACCCCTGCTCTCCACAGAGGAACACCAGACCTCCACGCATGGTCCAACACCTACTGACTTAGAAAAAGTCTTCCTGTTGGATGGAGAAGGCTGTCGTGTGTGTGTGTGTGAGAGATATGTATCTGCTCCATGAGCCATATTCAGAGCATGTTAATTAGGTATTGATTGTAGTGCAGTCAGTGATGATGTATGATGATTTCAAGTTTGACCACTACATGTTACATATGCGCACACGTGTGTGTGTGTGTGTGTGTCCCCTGTACTGTCAACAGAGGCATGTCCACACTTCTTTAACTAGGGCGATCCAAGAGGGACACTGACTTACGTAAGAATGACATGTGGGATTTGGCGATAAGTCAATTCACCCAATGATGGCTTGAAGTAACTCACCAACACACCTTTGCGTGCACATATAAGCGTCGAAATAGTACTAATTTCCCATTTTTGTCCAGACGACCCATGTCTGCTTACATTTACTGACATTACAGCGTTTTAAGTTTATATTAAAATCTTCTTGTTTAAACTTGTAAAAATGAGTTTTTACCTTGACATGTTTTGACTGTTGACGTTCTGCAATCTTCCTCAGAGGTGTTGCATGATGTTGCTGTGGTGAAAAGAGAACCACATTATGGACTGTGAAGGGGCTTAGATCATCCGGTCTGAGAACAACGGATACCATCCTTGGATAAAGGAGGCAGCAGAGATCTGGAGTCATGCTCACAGGACTGTGAACTGGGGTCATGGGGCCTACATCCTGCCACATGTGATGCCATTCTCTATAAAACCCCCAGCCAACAGGGGCATCATCCTACCTGTCCGGATGGATGACAAACCTATATAAACCAGCTGACATGACGTCACAGCAACATCATGTGACACTTCTAAGGAAAACTGCGGGAAGTCAGCAGTCAAAACGTATATATTATTAGAAAAAGTCAGACAAAACAAACCTTTTTGGAACCTGTTTAATTTTAAAGATAAATAGATCGACCAGCCATGACACAGTGTGGCTGGCACCAAACAAATGTAATATAAACCTTTCATCTGTTAATCTTGTGAGAATTTGTCCTTGGAAAAGATTAGTGAAATACAAATAAAGAAATGGCACATTTGAAAATAGAATCACAGTATAAAATGCTAACAAAATAAAAATTCAGAGGCTTAGCTAGCTGGACAAAAAAGGACACCACAGAAATAAATAACAAATGGTTAAAATATTTACTTATAATTTGCTTTTGTTGCCTCTTAGGTTTAAGATTGAATTGCAACTCAACTTGTCAAACATATCAGTCAGGCCCACCTCTAGTTGGGCAGATAACCAGTCAAATAGGGTGGCACCTGGGGGGCCAATGCCACCTCTGGTGACTCCCTAGACACACCCCTGATGGAAAATCACCACATATTGTATATTCAATCAACTTTCTTTGTAAAAAAAAACAATCTTCTTTACCTCCTTTCTCTGGATCAGTGCACTCTAGCTTGGCCAGGCTACACAATCAATATGCGGAAAACATTTTGATTACAGCAAAGCCAAAGACTGTGGCAAATTACTTTTTCTTCTGCCTATATTTCTGCTCAAACAGATTTAAAAAAAAAAAAAAAAAAAGCAGTCATAGTATTAGTTCATAATATATTTTTTATGTCTAGTTTTTAAAAAGTTAGTTTCTTACCCAGTGTCTGGATAGCAGCTTTCTTGTATTAGTTGCATGTAATGAGCACAACAGTGATGATGTGAGAGTTGTAACAGGAAAAGTATTTAATGTATCAGTTGCAATACATCGAAACATTAGCCAATGTAATCATTGTTCTATACTGACTTTAAACTGTCTGATTCCGTCATTGTCACAGTAATTATTTAATATACCACGATAAATGCTGAGCTGCTTGCACGGTACTTTAATCTCCTCCGTTTTTTTACAGTGAATTCTTTAAATTAAATTTAAACATGTATATTTGATGGATATTATGACATTTTAACTCTTTTCATTGTAATTCTTTGTGTACCGCTCGATTGATGTTCCTCCACAGTCTCTCTGCAGCGCAGGGAGTCATCCATGAAGACCTTAACTGTACAGCAGCAAATAAAGTTACAGAAGCCATCGCCATCTGTCTCCATATATCCACGGCTGCAGCAGTAACCTGGTTATGGTGCAGCTAACCACAGCCATGTCATGTCCCCAGTGTCACATCGTCTGCCTCAGAAAGACTCCCTGTCTCCTCGAAAGATACTTTCAGTCTCTGTGTTTTTTCTGGAGCAGCTGGAGTTATCAAATAAAGACCTTTTTAATGGTGAAATTGAGAAAATGATATTATGAAATGCAAACTGCAGTCACAATATGTAGGAAAAGATTTCAGGTTTGTCTGCCTGTTACAAAAGTCTGATTTAGAAGAAACGGAAACTATGAAAAGCCGATATGCTGGTATGAGAAAAACATTTTATATGCTATAATTATCTTATAAGAGGAATGCTAAAACATAGCTAACAATAGCTTACTTTGTTTTGTGGATGGTCACTTGTATTTTTTAGCTGCGCATCGCTGCTTTTTCAATAGACACACTTTGATGTTTGTCTGCTCTCTTAACATCATTTTCCAATAGACTTTCTCAAGAAACAAAATGATAATCTTCTATAAAAGTGGTAGAGTTGGGTGCAATTGATTCTCTATCATTATTGAAACAGTGTAGTAAACGTCATACTGCACATTTATTTTCTCTTGCTAAGCTTGACAGCATATGCAAAATAAAATTCTAATTAACCTCTTTTTTTTAAATGTAACTTTATTTTAACCTCTGTTGTAAACCAACATATATAAGAGACATGACATGCATACAATTAACACAGAACACAACCAAGCAACAGTAATGTCTTTTTAGATGGAGAAATAAATTATAAGGTTGCCAGCAAGAGAATTACAGTAATGATACCATTAAAACACAGTAAGTAATAAATCAAGCAAAGGGGGCAGAAGTAGCCTATTAATAAAAAGGGGAGAATCAATCCATCAATCAAGTGGCATGACAAAGAGAGAGGTGTGTGCAAAGAAAGAGGTGTGTGTTGGGGAATGGTGATAGAGTTGGGTGTGGTGGTGGTGATGGTGGTGGGGGGTCAGCTACAAAATGTCAATTATTAAAGAAATTATGACAGTGAAGGCAGAATGGGAGTAATCCCAGTAGCGCTGATCAGTTTGGTCAGAACCAACTCGGGTTCGGAAGCGTCTCAGCCTGATCTCACCTCTTAGGAAAGTTTAATGAAGTTAACTGTTGCTCACAGGAACAAAAAACCATTTTATTGGAGCCATCTGGAACAAGGTGCTGTCAGTAATCTGTGAAGCAGAGTGCAGTGGTGTTTGAGCAGAGCGGGGGAGGAGACAACACGACGCTGTGTGAACAGAGCTGGCGTGCCTATATGAGGAAGTCCAGCACACATTAACGTCACTGGAAAAACACTTTTAAAAGAAACAGTAAAAGGGCTCACTTCCAGATGCACGAACCTCACGTGACGCTTTGGCATCGTTTAACACGAGTATCCGACATTGTAACAACATTTATGGGTCAGAAAAGACGGAAAAGCAGAATCGCTCCCCTTGAAAGACCACACCATGGTGATCAACGTCATTCCTTCTCGTTACAAACCTCACATTCACCTTTTCACCAAATTCAGTTTTTCTTAGAGTACACTGTCACTCTAAAGATCTCAGCTTTTTCACACCCAGTCCAGCCTCCTCCTCCTCCCTCTCCTCTCTCTTTCTCTGCATTGTGGATAAGAGCCTCTCCATTTCGGCATCCGCTGTAGTCGTGAATAGACTCCATGGAGTGTTGGCTCTGCGAGAAAAGCTTGTCAAGTTTGGGTCCACTGTGAGTCCCTTTTCCTCTGTGCTAAAGCGTTTAGCTTTTTTTTTTTTTTTACCCCCACAGTCCCTCAGAGCGGGTGAGTTTGTGTGTGTTTCCGTGCCCTAAGCACTCTCCACCTAGAGATTACCCTTCATTTTTGCAGTGAGCCACTTGAGCTGCTGACACAGCGACTATGCACAGAGAAACTTTGCATATGTATCGACTGCGTGTGTGTGTGTCTGTCCACATGTTCCTCTCCTAGAGTCCCCTCACAATGCATGTTGAGCTACCGTCCACTGTGAATCATTTTGCCTTTGATACCATCACACATTCTGATTTCACTCATTACTCTTCACATCCGCAAGAGAGATTTAGATTTACTTTGCACCTCACTTTGTAGCTTTAGATCTGCTAAGGTTGTTCACAAGTCCTTCAAAGCTCAAATATCAATGGACATAAGTGTGTATGTGTGTGTGTGTGTGTGTGTGTGTGTGTGTGTGTGTGTGTGATGCTGTGGGACTGGTTTTATTCCCAGGACTCAGAGACAGCAGTCAAACGGGTCATAAATATACAGGAGCATCTGTTTGAGGTTCACACACACTTTCACACACACACACACACACACACAGAGCAACCAAAAGGTGCTGGATTTTTTTTTCCTCCCCTGACAATGCTGACACCTCCCAGTGGGAGGCCGCATCGTTATGGCAACTGGGACAGTTGCATTTGCATATTCATGAACTCTAATGAATGTGCAGGAATGGAAATTGAATGTTAAAACTCCTTTTTTTCTCGGACCATATGGTGGACAGTGAGCAGGGAGGGACTTGAGTTCACTTTGAATTTGTTTATGCATGTTGTTAAAGGCAGGATGAAGGGGAGGGCTGAGGAAGAGGATGTTTCTGCTGAGTGTTGGAGTTTGTGCTTGAGTCAGCCAATGATAGTCTGGAACAGAGACTGAGGGAATCTGATGGCAAGGTCATAACATCAACAGAGCTCCTGAAGTTTTGTCTTTCTGCTTGTTGCTGCTGTCATAAACGCTGAAAACAAGAGTTGAGAAAAGTCTCTAATAAAAGCTGCTTCTTAGGCCTGGGTCAGACTGCAGAGAAATCTGTTTTGTTTCTCAAGTCTGATTTTTAGTATAGACCATCTGCTTTGTCATTTGCAAGTGATCAGATTAGATTTTGTTGTGTACAGACAATCAGCGCTCTGTACCGACGTGTCTGCGTGAGTTACTGTGGAGGCGTTAGAATGTGCCTTGGCAATGCAGCTTTACAAAGCAAAAGTACAATGAAGGAAAATGAAGATGCATCATCTCACTATCCGTACACTGGCGCTGTCAAGTCAAACTCGCCACACCAAATACACTCAGCTATAGAACAGATCGATGGCGAGCGTCACCGTGCAGCGAGAGGTTTGTGCTGTACACAAAGCAGTGACTGGTGGGAGCGTGTCTTTCTTTGGACATTTGATGATGAGAGGCGGCGAACAATTTTTCAAATGCACCTCGGGCCATTTGTAGAGCTGTCATTTTTACCAAAAAAAAAAAAAAAGTGTGAAAAAATTTAAAATGAATTCATCTGGATAAATTCAACCCCCCACCCTACCTCATGGCCCACTTGCTCTTCTTGAATCTTCCTTAGTTCATTAAATTCACAGCCTGCAGCAATTCCTCATGAAAATCAAAGTACCAAAGTGCTACAGTATTCATAACAGGTAGCCTAAAAGGCAGCGGGTAAAAGAGGATTTAAATGAAGTGGTCTAATTTTGTAAAATTGCATTGTTTATTTGTCTGTTTATATGGAATGCACAATGTGTTTGGTGGCCTCCACTGTTACTGTATGGGAAAAATCATTCATCAGCTTCGTGTGGTGTTTTATTAAGTTCATACAGCTGTACAAGTTGGGCAAAAATAGGGAAATGCTGTATTAAACACAGTGCACAATGTGTGTCTACATGAAAAGTAAATGCACCAACCTCCTTCTTCATGCCGTGGCTTTGAATGCCGAATCTATAGGTTGGTGCATTTATTTTATTAAAATAAAAATTAATGAATGAAAACTATCGCGTCTTATTTTCTAAAATAAAATTACAGTGACAGATAGTAATTGATTATGACAAGTTGGCCATTAATTGTGTTGCAGCTCTAGTTAATGCTGAACAATACTTCTGTCTCCCTTCATCTGACTCTCTCCACTTGTCCCACTGTAAACTCTTCCCTCCTTCTGTTTCCTTCAACAATCCCTGCTGGTGCACCTGCCCACCTGTCGAGAGGAGCTCATCGGCGTTCCCGAGCCGACTGATGCTTTTAAAAATCACTTCAAATTACGCACACACAAAGAACAACTACAAAACATTGTCACCTGCACTAAATTTATAATTGCTGCCTTTTTAAACTTAACAGAACAGATGAAAGTGCTCCTGCAAGCCTTCAATTCATACACGCACACACACACACACACACACACACACACACACACGCACACACAAGCGCAGGCACTGTAATGACAGTGAAAAGAGAGGATTCCCTTGAGACTGTTGCTCCTCAAACAGGAGACATTTACAAGTGTTCCATCTCATCAAGCCCCCTCTCTCCCCTCTCAGCTCTGCACCAGCACACAGGGAGGAATACAGGTTAAGTTGTGTGAAATTACCGTGACAGCACATGCAAATTCACCACAGCCCACCCACAATGGAGGCTGTCAATCTGAGAAGCTGTCTCCCTCCTTTAGCGTAGGCATTCCTATGTTTCCTGATCAAAACAAACCTTTTTCTTGGTGCCATCAGGATACCAAAGCAGCTCAGCTTCAGGCCGTTCCGCTGCAGTCTCATATCTCATCCAGTCAATCGTATTCTGCCGGCCCTTCTGCTTGTTCATTTTGTTAGCTGTGCCTCCACATGTGTATGTATGAGCTGTAATTTGCATGTTTATGCAAAAAGTCTCTTTTCTGGACAACATACACATCCTTATGAGTTGTTTCACTCAACTGAGCTCACAAACAAATCATGCTTGCAATGTGTGTGTTCTTATGTTCATATTCTCAGTATCTACAGGGTTACTTTGAAACTTGAAGCTTTTTTGAGTATCCCACCTGACTGCTTATGTTTCACCTCCCCCAGTTTTAATATCTTCTCAACAGTCTTGTATAAAGTACCCTAAAGCCATACCTGAGTAAAAGTAAAGACACATTATGGAAAATGACTTTGGTAAAAGTGGAAGTCTATTAGAATAGAACTTGAGTACAAATTTTAAAGTAGCTGGTATTTAGTATCAAAAGTGCAGTGAACATAAATGTACCTAAGTATTGAAGGTAAAAGTACAAGTAAAAAGTAGTCAAGTTTGTCTTCTACAAATAGTTTATTTTTCATTTATGTAGCCTCTGGTCTATGTAAGGACAGAATATCTCAGTCATAAAACAAAAAGCAACTAAAGTGATAAAAAAGTGTTTTCAGAAACTTTCTAAACTTGCTAAACTCCTCAGGGTCTGATCTCACTGCATCAGGCAAAAGTTTAGCTCAAGCTGAATCTGCAACTGGGCGCCTGCTTTTACGTCATAACAACAAAATGATTTCAAATCAAACATAAAACATGACAACAGCAGCACCCAAAGTAAAAACCAAGTCATTTTATTGCAGCTTGAGAGCACCTGTTTGCACTCACACCTAACATGAGATCCAACTTCTTGTAGTCTGTGATCCAACATTAGTGGCTACCAAAACAAACCAAACAGACAAAAAAAAATCATTGGCTGGTAGCCTACCAATTTTTTTTTCTGGTTTTATGTAGTAATAAGTAACTAAGATGCTTATGGGAAACGTAACTGAGTAAAAAAGTCAGTTTTCTTTGGAAAACGCAGCGTAGTAAAAAGTAAAAGTGAAAGTTGACAAAAACAAACAAACAAAAAGTAAAGTTCATATAAATATTTAAAAAAACTATGCAAGTACAGCAACAAAGTATTTCTACTTTGTTACTGTACATAACATTGCCACTCAGCGTAATTTTAAACTGATACACAGATGCATACTGGGCTTTTTGCCTCCCGTTATTCTCTACATGCAGTAATCACTAAATCTCCTTGTGCATTTACACACTTCGTCCATTTGCTTTTTAGATACAGTTGGTATTCACGGGAATGCCCACAGAACATTGCATCTTTTTTACGTTTTTTACTTGCTATGTTCAACTAATAAATTAAAAAACCCGGAGTTAAAGTTCTATATATTACCAAATCAAAAGACAGATGGACAAATACAGATACATAAGACAAATTTCTCGTAGTGTTTCGGGTTGCTGTACTGCAAGATACAGTACATCCTCCATTTACGATAGCATCGCTACTTTCACGAAACTGTGCATAGAATTCACTAAATCAAGTCAAGTCGATCACATAATAGCGTGATGGCTGTGGGGTTCTGATATTACGGAAGGTTTAATTCATCATATCTTAAATGTAATAGAGTCCCTTACCCTTAGAATGACACTTCAGGCCATTTATTTGGATC
>JAQLOL010000020.1:24835792-24858501 GCA_029783665.1 Naso thynnoides
AAGGGTAGAAATGATCCATTTCACATCTGCATCAGCAAGCTGTCAATTAGGCCCATTATCTTGAACAGGGATAATCTCCCCCCGACCTCTGTACAAATAATCATCAGGGAAGCTGAACGGGTTTGTTCGGTCCTGAAAGACCCTTTCACACCATAACAGTCTCCTTATACAATTCATGCTCCTGTGTCAGTGGGGCTCTCAAGGAATGGGCAGGCCATGTTTTTCGGAGCAGCTGATTGGCCAGTGGGTGGTGCCTTTTATAGGATTCGATTCAACCCTCAAACTTACCCTGCTACGGAGCAGCGTAGGCATTCAGCGTATGTTACGGAGATGATGTATCTCGATAAGAAGTGGACCAGCTTTGTGGGACAGAAAACCCAGGGTTGAACCTGAAGTTACCTCACTAAGCCAAAATCCTGCTTCGTGATACAGGCCCCAGGTGAGCTTGATCTCACAGACAACCCTGCTCCACCCGCCAGGCTTCAGGAGGTAGAGGCTGGCTTAGGGGTTGTCACATCCTCCCTCTTAAAATCAAGGTTCCACCTTGATAAAGAAACAAAAGTAAATACCGATGCAAACAATGAAAATAAAAACATGAACTAACATTTCCCCAATAACACCATATGGAGTCAATCAAGTGTTCTGGTTAACATAGAAGGGCCATCACCACATGAATGCATAACACCAGTGACCTAAACTTCCAACTACCACCCTCTTAACCGGCACCTATCCCCCACCCAGCAACCTCGGATCCAAAGGAGCAATTTAAGGATGAAGGAGGGCTGACAAAAGGGAAGCTTGTGAGTTGAGAAGTTGATAGGCACATGACCAACCTGGTTGGATGCGACATGACAATTACTTACGTGACTGGTGGTGTCCAAAGTGTGTAAAGTATTACCCACCTCAAATGGCAGATGGTGTGGACAGGAACACAAGAATAGTGAGGACTACGGTCAGCAGGAATTGAAGTTACACCCCCTGACCCAAAGTGCAGCAAGTGTTGGACTTTAATGAGCACCGGAGCTCATCACAAGTCCAACTAGATGACCTGCAGTTAGACACAGCAACTCAATGCCTGTCTACACAAAACTCCAGCAACCAAACACAAAACTAGAATAACCAAAGTAGCCTTACCAAAGGTTCCTTTAAACAAAAGGCTCACAAACCAACCAAATCATCCCAAGACGCACAAGAGGCAACCAAGCTACAACAAAGCTCATACACACAAAAGCAACCAATCATGAGCTGTGGCACTTATGTTGCCAAGACAGGCCAACCTACCAACTTGCTAACACAAAAATGATTTACCACGTCCTCACCACTTACAAAAGGTCTGCTAACTGCCCAGCCGACTTGAGCCAAGCCAAGGTCAAACCACGTTAACACAACAAACCAGACACAGGACACTGGTTTAAGTACACTATGCTGCCATTTAACTTACCACAAATGTGCCAGACAAAGGTTAAATGTACTTACTGGGCATGTACAGTGAGAAAAAAAGATTGCCATACAAAGCCCAAGCTCCCCAGCTACTAACTAATACAATTTTGTATCTGACTAATCTCAACCCTGGTCTTCAGACAGACACTTGTGCACTGGTTCCACCAGAACCAAAAGGAAACCAGGAAACTGGCAAACCTTTGGAAATCAGGGAAGTGCTCCCGAGACATTGTCTTCAGCCACGTTCTCTGTCGCACTACAGTGAAAGTAAAAATTGGTTGGTATCCTGTTGAGACAAACCACTTCAGCCTACAAAGGGGATGCATGGCTGCTACCAGGTCAGATTTGGCCAGTGACATCAGTAATGCACCAGCACTTGTAAACAAAACAGGGGACAAATGCTCCTTCAAAGATCCACCAAAAAATAACAACAGACCGAAGTAACCAAAAAAAGCAACGTAACAACCCTTGCGAGATACTCCCCAAACTCTGACTCACATGCTAAACGCTTAAACCACTTTAATCTGTACTCCTTAAATGTGCTTAACCTCAATTTAGCATGAAGAATCTACAGGGCTACAAAACACACCAACCAACACATGCAGGATTTACCACAGATCTGGGTCCTGGACTGTTACAAACTGGCTCGTGGCTTGTAACAAGGAGGGAAGCACATGCAAGACACGTTATTTAAAACAACAGAAATTTAATAAAATGAAGGAAACACAACCAAAGATAATGATAAGGTGGATGCAAGCTGTAAGAAGGAGAGTGAGGGGCTATCAACCACCAGCTTATATAGGCTGGCCAGCAGACCAGGTGAGCTTGAACTGATCTCACAGACGACCCTGCTCCGCCCACAAGGCTGCAGGAGGTAGAGGCCGGCTTAGGGGTCGTCACAGGCGTTACATCAGATTTAAAACGAGTCTGGCTACGACAAAATGTCCAACTCCCAGTTATTTATTCAAACAGCCTGCTTGAACTATTTTTTTTAAACTTTTGTCCTGTTTGTGTATCTATACTTAGCTAACTATCAACCTAGCTAAACTGTACAGAAATTAGAGGCTAGCTCCAGGCTAACTCAGGCTAACTGACAGCAAGAGTAATATTATTTCCAAGACTATTTCTGAACAACATTGTAACATAGGCTATGATCAAGCTTTTAGTTGTTATGGCCAACATGTTGCCATAGCTACACGTACGGCCAAAGTGGAGCAACATTAACATTTATTTTGGGTTGTGTTTTGGCTGCCACCTGTTGACAAATATAATCTTTAGTTAGCCTCCACTAGTTCCATAGGGAAACATGAAGCTCGTTAGCTCCTAAATGCTGCTCTAGCTTTGTCAGCTACTAGCCTGCACAACATCAAGCAGCAGAATATGGATGAAAATTTGACTCGATATGAACGAACAGAAGTACAAAACCACAAGCTACAAGATGATGCAAACTGAGGGGAACCTCAGAGTGGCAATCCTCTGTGGGTTCGTCACTCAGTCAGTACATGAATTGTGTGATTCTCTAATACAACCAGCATGTACCGTTCCCAAAAGTCACATATGAACAGAAGAGCAGCCGGGTGAGCCTCTGTGTCAGATGTGATCTGTGCAGCTGATGGGGGTTGTTTGTCATCCATGAGCACCTGAGGCATTGTGGCATTTGTTCTTGGCTCAGGTTATTTAAAGCCTCTGGAGAATTTATGGGACTGTGTTGCAGTGATGGTGTCAAGGATCACTTCAGCTCGCCTCTTCTTCGGGGCTGTTATACTGCCGGGGACATTATCCTTCGCTCGATGAGCGCTCCCTGCACACACTGCATATGGATTTAAGGTTAAAATGACTGAGGAGGTGAAGGGAAAACCCAGTCATATGATCAATATGCTTCCTGTGTTTGAGTTTGGATGAAGACTTAGAGCCGTATTCAGATCTTGTTTTGTAAGCCATTAGCTTTTCACACCAGAGAAATGCTGAGGCAAGTTTTCTTTCTTTCTTTTTCTTTCTTTCTTTATTTCTCACAAGCATCAAACCTTAAAGGGGAATTCCCGTTTTTTGACACCTGGACCTTATTTATAGGAATACATACGCTGATTTAGTCCATTTAGTCTGATTTAGTCCATGCGTCAGTGTATTCTGGCTTAAAACATTAAGGACATCCATCATACTCAAAGTCGTCGTCCGACACCTCTACATTGGGTAAATATTCTGCAATGTTGCACAAAAATAGCCGACCATAACAAAGTAAAAAGCTTTTACGGCGCATATCTTTGACGTCATCAAAAGCTACAAATCCTTATACCACTGAAAAAAGCCCCGGATGACCATAACAAGGAAGTTGAGCTGACATGGTGATAACGCTGGCGATTCATGACAAAATGTCGGTGAAATGAGCGAGTTTGGCGGCAGATAATGTCTTATTTAGAGGCTGCATTGCCGTGGCCCCGTGCGCTCCTATCATATGGATACGAAGATATCGGATGGATCTAAACAGCGTCTGAAGGACTCCAAGCTGCACCAAAATTGTCTGGGTGAGTAGATGAGCGTATTTATTTCCTATAAATAAGTCAAAAAACGGGAATTCCCCTTTAAACATTGGTTTTGATTAATGGACGGCCCTCTGCTGGACAAACTATGTAATAACGGCATTTTAAATCACCAGTCCAAACATTTTTTTCTGCCTGAAAAAACTGTTAGGCTAATACCAGCCGATGATATCAACAAAACAATATGTCAGTCAGGAATTATAGAGAATACGCTGGATTTTTGGCAAAGTCCATGCTAAATGTGTTAGTGTAGAAACTCTGACAGTATTTTCACCCAGAAGATGCAGCGCAGATTAAAAATGACAGTGATTCATCTGAGGTCGAGCTGCACAGATAGATACGTGAAACAAATCGCCAGCAATAAAAAAGGCAATTTTGCTCCTAATGTGGAGGATTGGGCCTTTGTGACAGACTCTATAAAGCGACCCATCGTCCCCCTCAGTGACTCCTCTGTCCCAAATTCTCACTGCCGCCTCCTCATACATATACATGGCTGCTAAAGAGGTGGTTCATGAATACTATCACTGAGTCCGTCGCTGATAGTATTGTCTGTGTTGCTACGCAAGTGTGCTTGAGAATGTGTGATGTGTCTCATCATAAATGCTATTACTGGCTGTATGTATTCTATTCAGCTGCTTTGCATGATCATCTCGGCTCGCCGTGTCGTTTGTGCGGCACACATAGTAACAAGTAAAGCTTTGTGTTTATCACCCTGAGCGGTTTGTGTGCTTTTCTAGCCATCACTGTCTGTACAGGTGCCCTCACATCGAGCTTTGCTGCTAATGGTTTCTCCCTATTGGGAATGTGTGCTTAAAAAAGGATTTACTCGAGTTATCCTTTAGTTTTGTGCCCCTGAGTGTGAGTGTGAGTGTGAGTGTGTGTGTGTGTGTGTGCGTGTGTGGGTGCATGTGTGTCTGCGGGTTTTTTAAATTGTGTGTGTGTCCATGTGGGTGAAATCTTTTAATGCAACTGTTTATCAGAGGAAAAGCCTCGGGGCAAAAAATTCTTTCTCTCTGTCTCCCTTTCTCTCTCTCTCTCGCTCTCTCTCTCTCTCTCACACACACACACATACACACACGTGCTTTAATGAAATGTTACCTGCTACAGAGTTTTGCAGCAGGCCTCGGTTGTGAGTCTTTATTAGTAGTGACTCGGTGTTGTGTATGTTCAGGGGGAGTTCGGTGTGTTTGACTGCAGCTGCCAGCTTCTTTATTACACCGTGCCGTAACTGAGCTAGAGCAACAGTCCCAAGCCTACTCCTTCTGTCTGTGTGTGTGTGTGTGTGTGTGTGTGTGCCCGCGCAGCTGTCATGAGCATGCTGTCTAATCATCTAATGTGTCACTTATCACAGTGCAACAGATTCCATACTCTAAACGTTGTCACTTTACCAGGGAGCCATCACACCTCTCTGTTTAGTCAATCAGTGTTTTAATTGCACTGCAGTGGGAGTGTGTGTGTGAGTCTGTCAGGATCTGCAGTAAATTTATGCACAGTATGTAGGACCACTTGAACGCATCCTTGCCTTTTTACAGCAGTAATGATTTTGAAAAAGGGAGAGACAGACACCCACGTCAAATGTAAAACATAAAGATGGAGAAAAAAAAGTACCTGTTCGACAGCAGGCAGCGGAGCGCTGTTTTCAAAGTGTGACATGAACAGTCCTATCCAAAACCTCACAGGCAGGTTTGGTGGATGTCCTCGGCATTTCATCTCACTTACTTGAATAACCAAAACAATTTTAAATGCAACCCTATTTCAGTTAATCATGTAAAATATTAAGCTGACTCTTGTTGATTGAATTGGATGCGAATCAGGCAGCTGACATGTGTCATGACACAGTGGACGCTCTCCGGCAATTTAATGCAGCCACCGCAGTTATAAGGCAGGAGCTGACATGCAAGTACTTGTATTTACATAGAAATGAATCAATATTCTTTTCTATGATTAAAAAGGTTGCATTCAGTCATTTTTGTTATTTCCCCCATGTTCAAGTAAACTGTTTACCACAGCATCAGTGACGTTACGAGCACATTGCTCTTCATCATTGTTGTTATAAATAAACTCCAATTACAAGCCAAACTCCACGAGAGGTAAGTCAGTTTCCTTCTGCACAAAGTTTGCTTGGAGCCTGTCTGCTCCTTTTTCAGCCAGAAATGACAATATTGTGCATTACTTGTGGTCTTAAAGGGAGTGAGAGGAGCTGATCTGATTGGCAATGACTGAAATCAGCTGAAACACACCTTCCAATTTTCTGCCCTAGGCTGCACCACAGATGCGTCTGCGTTTCTGATCACCAAACTTCAAAAAAAGAATGCTGCACCTGCCCAGAGTTCTGCCTAGAACTTAGACCTGCACCTGCGCTGCGCCTAGATTGACAAAAATAAAGCCCTGTGTCTTACTTTGTGATTTTTTTAAAAAGGCAAAAAAGCTGCTTGGCGACTTTATATGTTTAAGAGTCACTGCAGCATCTTTCACATTACAGTAATCTGCCTTTAGACAGACATATTGTACGATGGCAGTATTCCACACTGCGTGCATGTGTGTGGGGGGTGGGGTTGGGTTATGAGACTCCTACGGAAGCAACTATGCTGCACCTTCCCTGTTTTTGCTCCATTTTTGCTCCCGCCCTTAACCTGGCTCAAGTTTATTTTGTTTGTTGTCACTCTTTCTTTAAAAGTAAGCAACTTTCCTCCTAAATGCCACTGTATCAGACTTTTAGGAGCTAAGTGGCCTGTGAACATGCATCTACCTTTGTATAAGCCAAGAGAAACATGCACCCTCTGAAATGACCCCGATTGGCTGAAAAGAGTCAATCACAGTCTTCACTCTCCAAAGGCTGAATACAGAGCCAAGGAGAGATGCAGGGGTCTAGTGTTCTTTCAGATCACCTGAATTACAACATAAGTTTATTTTTAAAAAAAAATTGGCCCTATGACACCGAAATTAAACTGCCTACCCCAACTTTAAGTTGTAACTTCTTAAACTTAAGTGCAGTGGATGGTAGTAGTTTTTTATAATAATAAAGCTGCACTTACAATACTACATTTATACATCCTTTATCAAGCTTCTGTATGTAGACATATTGTATCTGTTCAAGTGCATTACCAATGAAACATCTTCTGCTGCTGCTGTTCAGAATTGACTTCGCTGTCCAGCAGAAAGGGACGCTCAGAGTTTTTAAAAGCAGCTTGATGTGATACTGTCAAAACCGTCTTTATGACAGGACTAAACTTTTGATTAATTGGACCTTCACTGGCAAAGGCTCAGTGGTGACAGCGACTGGATTGCTGTCGTGCTACTGCGGCACCACTGTGACTGAAGCAGTGGAGGGCTGGCAGTGTGTGACGAAAGAGGCCTTGCTCTCTGACAGACCTGGCCCTAACGCTGTCTAAAATACGTGCCTCCAGGTGACGCGCAGTGCTAATTAAAATTGATTACAGAGCCCTGCTGGTTTTGTGCCCTTCAGTAATAATTTTCCTCTCTCTGTACTCTTCATTCAATCTCTCTGTTTTTTTAACAGTTTTTCGTGCATGCTTTTTTCTCCTTTCCTATGTGGTGTCTTTAACTTCCTGTGTGACAAGCAGCTTGTTCATGCATCTAATAATGAAAGTAAGGATATTGTCATTAATTACTGTGACACATTGTCGAAAGCACATCCACGCAAAATCACAGGCACAGGCAGGCATGAGGATTTCTCAGCATGACCTTATTAAAAGAAGTCATCATCATTGGAGGAAAGAAGCTAAGTGCTTGTGGAGAAAATTACACCGCCGCTAATGACGACACCGCAACGATTTCCTCAATGGGCATTAGAGACCGAGATAGAGAAATGAAGCTGTCAAATGGGCAGCTAAGGGAACGAAAAAGGAAAGTACCAAGGGGGGAAACAGGTGGGATTGATTTGGCCACATGGCGAGAAGGTGCCCGCTGCAGTAGAAGGCTGCAGGCTGAAGTGCCCAAGTGAAACCCCAGCAATGAGAAACACACCACAGACGTCTATACATCAGCTCCTCGTTCTTCTTGACCACCTGTATCTGTGAGCCATTCTGTCAACGTCTCAACCGATAGATTGATGCGATAAACATTTTCCCTCCTAGCCTCTCTCTCTGTCTTTTTTCATGGCTTTATTTTTCACCGTCTCAGCCTGTCTTCCCGAAGCAGTTCAGTTCACATCCACTCATCACTCTGCAGGATCCACATCGTTCACTCAGAGTCCACAGGTTTATGCTCGGCTTTTGATTTGTGTTTCTGTATGCATACGTGATCGGCCGATAGTGTGTGCACATGTGTTTGTGTTTGTTTTGTGTCTGTGTGTGTGTGCTTACGTGCCCTCATGTGTGTTTCTCTACCTGCCCAGGCTTGGGATTAAATGTCAGTCTTGTAGATTGATGTTCTCTCTGATAGAACGCCACAGCAGGAATGAATCCATTGCAGCGTACTGATGGGAATAAAAAGACACACTTGAAAGAAACACATCGAATATCGAGTTCAGGCTGCATGTGAGTCTCGTGTGCGTGACTGCGTTCTGCGTCCAACATAGGATGAGATTCTACGAGAGCGCGTCAGCAGAAAAAGGGCAGGAGGTTAAATGCTTCCTTTTTCAGCACATGCAGGGGTCACACGCCGGTAATGTGCTGTGAGTGGCTGGCAGCGTGCCATGCAGAAAGGGCACACTATCTCAGTTTCAGCGAAGTGGAAGCGCGGGGGAGGGCTTGTGGGCGTGTGTGAGTGTGTGTGTGTGTGTGTTTGGACGTTTCGGAGTAAGTGAACATATATGAGTTGTGTGTGTGTGTGTGTGCATGTGTGTGTGAGCGTATAAGGAATACGTGATTCCTGGGGGTGGCAAGAAAATGATATACCTCTGCTGCAGTTCTGGCATTCATCCACTTATATCCAACTTACATGAACCAAGATGTTACAGAGGAAAATTTTAGAGAAATCTATAATTTCATTTCATTCAAGGTAACGTTCACATGTTTGCCTGCCGCTAACTGATGGGGAAACAAGACAAAAGTGACAAAAAGTCTGTGAGCATATCTGCCTGGGTCAGATTTTCATCAGCAATGTTCATTTGACCATAAAACTGCAACTCCCATGATTCTGTGCTACTTCACGATGTCATTATGCTACTCTTTTTTTCATTTCATTGTTTTAATTGAGAAACTCTAGTGGCAAAAATTAGAACTGTGGGGCGAATTCACAAAAAATGGATGATTGCATGATTTGTGCAGAATTAGAACCCGCAATCTGCCCCATTTTCGCACCCTATCCACAAAAGACTATGCATTAATTATATGCCAACACTATCATGCTCACAAAGTTCGACAGGTGAGTGGAATTTGCCTTCCTTTTGCATTTAATTGAGTAAGCAGATCTGTGTGTTGCAGTGAGCTCCAGCAATTCACAGCAGCTGACACTAAACGTGTTTTCAAAGTTAGAAAAGTGTGTGTGTTTTTACAAACGGTTTGCATCATTAAGAGGATCGGCCAGGATTCGATGGCAATTAATTTCCTGTATTCTGCTTTACATCCTCACAGGTCTGCTGCTACACACAGATCCCATTTTTGTATTAAGGCAGCCCATATAGATGAATCCTGAGCTCTGTCAGAACCGTTTCATTTCAAAATCAGTTATGAGCTCACAACCCACTTGATTCCCCCTCTAAATGTAGATTTTGACCATAGTGTCACTCAGTATAAATTCAGCATTATTCAAAGTTTGCAAGCTTGTGAGAGAGAGAGAGAAAGAGAGAGAGAGAGAGAGAGAGAGAGAGAGAGAGAAATTGTGCCAGTGTAATACACGGGTCTTACTGGCACTGCTGTAACTGTCTGTGGCAATTAGTGCTGGTCTTTGTGAATTCAATGATATTTGTAACAACAATTATTTGAATAGGAAAGGGAGCAATTTTATGCCAAATTTCTTAATATTCCCTCATTTACATACATGCAAATGTATGCAAAGCGTAGCCAAGCGTGGCAGTGCAGTTTGTGTGTAGTTTGCGTTGTGCATTCCCCTCTGTGTGTCAGTTCAAGCTGGGGTAGCTAACGGGTGGATATCAAGCTAGCTGTAGCATGAGACTCCTAAGGAAGCAACTCCGCTGCACTCTCCCCTCCCCGTTTGTGCTCCGTAGCTCTGACCCGCCGTTCACCTGACCTGCACTTTCTTTCTTTGTTGTCGCTCACTCTTTTTAGAGACCATCTTGATGAGTCAACCTTTTTTTTTTTCTTTAGGGGTGTGTGTGTTTGTGTGTGTGTGTGTGTGTTTTGCGTAGACGTGTTTGCATTTGTCGCCAAAGCTGGAGGAGCAGCTATTTCTCCTAGGTTGTGTGACATTGTGCGAGGTTTTCACGAGGTGTGAACGCATGAATCTTTGTATAGCAGCCGGTAGGACACACACTCTCTGAGATGGCCTGTGGTTGGCCAAAAAGTGTCAGTCATGGTCTCCATTTTCTAAAACCTACATATAGAACCAAAGAGAAGAGCAGAAGTCTAGCGTTCTTTCAGACCACCTAAAGTAAAATACGCTGAAAGGCTATTATGGAATTTTTGTCTAATGACGCCAAAATAAACTGCCTACCTCAGCTTTAAATAATTCTGGGTTTAGAACTACTTGAAAATATTTTGGACTGCAATAAATAGAGATGTTTATTTCTAACAGTTTATATACAGAACAAGCAGGTTCAACCATAATCAAAGACAAGATGACCCTTAGTTAAACATTTGTTTGAATCAAATGCACTATTTTAAACACTGAGTACCTCTTTTTCTTTTCTCTGCTTTCCCCTGGAACAGCTGTAAGAGGTAAGTACCTTCTTATTACTGTTTCTATCACTGTTCGTGTACCTGTGACTGATACTGAACAAGCTCTGTTTACGTGGTACTATGAACGGATGACAAGAAAAGAGCCCGGAGAACTGTTCTATGGCCTCTATTTGCTCTTTTCCTTCATGCATTATGGTTCAAGATTCAGAACGGCTCTCAGTCTTTCTTGAAGGATTTTATGGTTGCAGACAACAGTAACAGTGTGTTTTCAGTACACCCACAAGAGCCACACAGTAATACTAGATTTCTCATTTCTGGACTGAAAAAGACCTGCACGCCACATTTGCAGGCATTAAGTTAGAACTAGTCACGCCGGAAAATGTAATTCATTTCACAAAGTCCCATATTGTCCAGACTCTCAAGTTTATACATGAGCCTATCTGCCTTCTACAAATCCTCAGAAAGTGGAAATGTTCTTAGCGAGCAGCAGTGGAGGAGCTGTCCTCGGTGCTGAACTCACAGGAGATTTGGGAGCTGGAATTTACTGTCACTGCTTAGGTTTTCTGCTGCAACATGGGGTAATAAATGTGCTGTGTTGGGCACATGATTGTATCTGAAATATTGTTAGAAGTCACTGCTGCTTTTATGTCGAGTTTGTGGCAGAACTGAGGAGATTGTAATTTGTTTTTTGAGGCTTTTGCGCCTGTTTGTCCAAGATTTATTTTCATTTTCTTGCAGCAAGAGCAAAGTGTGTATTTTTCTCCTCCTTCCTCTTCCGGATGTTATCAGTGTGCATTTTCATTTGCCAAATATTCGAAAATAATCTGTCCTGGTTCTGCATGCGTTTGATGATCAGGGTGTGTAATATAACGGTGTTCGACCTTAAACGGTCAGAATGCGTCCATGATCCGCTGTCACAGAGAGATCGTTTGCATCGTGCATCAGCGCACATTCTATGTGTTGTCACTCTAGGCTCAGTCACTAAATGTAATCACACTGTTCGATACTCCGTTTGGTTTAATTCCTCCCATATACACCCAGATAAACTAAACACAGCAAACACGTGGTGGCTTCTTCCCTCCCCTTTTCTGACTTAGTCTTGTAAATCAAAACAAAAGTATTATGAATGAGTCGCAGTTGAGTCTGCTTATGTTAGCCAGTTCAGGAGGGGGGACTTGGCGTTTTCTGTCATAAATTTCAGCTGTTGTAACCCTTTTGTGCTTCATTAAATCAGTTGTGGAGGTCCGAGACAGGTTAAAAAAAACACTGGGTTATTGATGTCATCCCCTGGTCTGTTACACACAGCCACAGTTGGGACGTTAGTGTTTGCTGGTAACAGTAGCATCGCCATTTTTTCAGTTATTTACTAAGTAAGTAATCATCATTTCTGCTGTGTATCAAAAGTCCTAGAAATTTTGGAAAACTACACCGTTGTGTCTTTGTTCATAACATAACCCTGTGATGTATAAGGTCATGTTGTTGCGGCTCCAAGTATTCACACACAGCGCTGTTTTGACTGCCACGTCTGATTTAACGTCTAGACGTCTGGACGTTTGTGCCTTCAGGATATCGGTGACGTCATAGGAACATCAACACTGATTGGCGGTCACAGCACAGTGTCATGTGAATTCACCCGAAGAGTTCAGTATTTTCTGTTTTAATTAGTTAGCTTTTGCAGAGCCTCCAGTTAGTTTACAAAACATATCGTATGTAATTCTAAGATTTTAATCATTCATAACTCAAACCAAAATCATTTTTAGGGAACCAGGAACCAAACATAAGCCAACCATATGTATTTTAGCAAAACTTTGCTGTAACTTGTAAAATACAAGTAAGAAATATGACGAACTAAAGACTCGTGATAAAATCAAGATCATGACCCTCTGGATATGATATTTTTGCCAAATCACACAGTTCTATTTGATGATTTTCCTTACGCCCTCTTGACTTGTGAAGTGTCTAACGAAGGCACAGATTGCATGAAATAAATATAAGTGCATATTTGCTCCTCTGCCTTTATGAAATCTTGAAGGCAGAGATCCAAGCTGGTGTGTCTGCGAGGAATGAAGCATTAGTTTATCTGAGGCAGGCTGTGGATATGTTGAAATCTGATTGATTTGGCTCAGTCTGCAGGACAACAGTGAATGTAGCAGCGTTGCATCATGGCGCTGCTGTCAGACGAACCTCTCATACCTCCTGTGTTGATGTTTTATTGTCTCTGACTGGAATTGAGTTGTGCTTTTCTGAGCTTCTGTTGTTTTTTATGACCGAAGGACCCACAGGGACCCATTACAAACCTGCTGTGTAGTTTCAAAATGCCCTGGCATCAGTTGGAATATCTGACTAGATGTTACTCAGTTCCTCACAAAAAACATACATTTCTGCAGTACAAGGCTTGAATCTGACAGCAGCGGTAGGTGTGAGTACTGAGTGTGTGTAAACAGATGGTTGAGAGCAGAGACGGCAGAAGGCTCAGAACTGTCTTCACTTCCAGCTCGTCTCTCTCCATGTAAGGGAATGTTAGCTCACATCACACTGAGAGATGCCTAAAGCAACATCTTTCCTGCTGGTCCGCATTCACCAACGTGGCACATACACACACACACACACACACATACGCAGCATCTCTCCACATGTACACAAACACACACACACACACACACACTTCTCTTAACGGAAAAAAGATCTCTGCCAGATGTGAACCACATCTATATGCTCTTATCAATCTGCCTTTTTACTTGTATTTGTATGCAAATCTGTGTTTGTTTGTGTGTGTGTGTGTGTGTGTGCGTGTGTGTGTGCGTGCACGTGTTTTTCTGCCGTAAAAAAGACACACTCATTAGATGTACATTGTGAAGCACACTAATTAACAGCCTCGTTAAGACTCAAGCAGCTCTCCTGTTGTGGCTGAGAAACAGGCAGACCGTCATACACACACTCACACACACTCACACACACACGCACAGATCTGAAAGCAAAAACACAAGAAAAAGAATAACATGCGTGCACTGTGCATACGGTGATGCAGCCACACACACGCGGATCACACACAGGCTAATACATACACACTGCATCCTGACACACACATGCAAACAGTCATTTCTGGATCAACACTCCCTCCCTCATTATGACAAAGCTCCATTTTCTGCTGTTTTGCACCAACATGAATAAAGGTCATGCTTTATGTCATGACATATTGTGTCATTAAGCTTTAATTCTGTAATGGGAGTCAGATGTGACTTCTGTCACATGTGTCTGATTCCCACAAAACGTTCACAAAAGGGAACCCAGCATCCCTCCCCCCT
The DNA here is from genome assembly GCA_029783665.1 of Naso thynnoides. Classification (NCBI taxonomy): domain Eukaryota; kingdom Metazoa; phylum Chordata; class Actinopteri; order Acanthuriformes; family Acanthuridae; genus Naso; species Naso thynnoides. Next base: position 24,849,836 of record JAQLOL010000020.1, read on the forward strand.
TCCCTCCTCCCGTGCCCCCTTTTTTCACCACTCTCTCATTGGCTGTACTTCCCTGATATGCATATGCAAATTTGGTGCTAAATTTCTAATTATAGTTTATTGCAGTAACAGCACTGCAATTAGGAGAAGCAACGGTCATGCAGAGGAGAGACTAAGGTCAAAACAATATTATGACACAACCAAATTGCAAAGCAAAACAAGAGGCTGGATGGAGATTTTTTTTTTCTTTTTTTTTTGTACTCAACAGGCAAGCTCTTATCTTTTGTGATTACATATCTCACAAGATTCACGTTCTTTTCTCTCCTGCAGATCAGCTTGGACTTTCACCCACCCCAGTGGGGTGGGGGGGACATGGCATCTTTGGACCACAAACCCCCTCATTATTGATAACTACACAATATTAAAAGTTGCAGTAGATATCTTCTGCAAGCGAGCTAGCAAGCTAACATTAGCTGTAGCATGAGACTTGTTTGGAAGCAAACCTGCTGCAGCCATTTCGCCGCTTTATTTAGTTTGTTGTCACTCTTTCTTTTAAGCAGTGCTCTAAGTGGGCTGGCACACACCGGTATGCAGTATCCCCACATCTGGATTTTACCCTTTGGTGCACTGGGACTTTTTACAGCGTACCGGGACCTCTCACAAGCTTCCTGTACTCTTCCCTGTCCTCTTTGTATCAGAGTGTCTCCTGGTGATTCAGTTTGTTCTGGCTGAAGTGGGACATCTTATTAACACTAAATCCATGCGCTAATACCAGAATTAAGGTTGCGTGTGCACTCTGGAAAGACTCTGCTGCGCGTTTGCTCCGTGCTCTGTTGTCTGTCAACACTCACCAGCTGCGTTTAAGAGTGAGTCACAACAATGCTGGATAAACTGGGAAAAGCAAAGGAATAAAAAATAGACCGTAATTTTGGCGTAGTAATGTGAACCAGAGCGGACTCTAATGATGACACAGCTCTCTTGACTGTCAAATACTTATACTCAAATACCGAGGCAGGAAACTAAAAGTAGGCCTAGTTTGTTCAATAAAATTAATTTTGTGAATATCAGCATAATCTTGTAGTATCTTTTATTTACTGTAAAAATTCTCAACGTAGACTAGTACTTAATGATTTGATACCAATCATCCGATTCACATGCCAACAGGTGAATACAGGAGTACTGGCACTTATTTTTTTCCACTTAAAGCACTGCTTTAAGTCCAGTTTGAACTGATACCAAATAGTTGCATGGAAAGTTGCTGTAGAGTAAACTGGTCCGTGTCAGCTAACTGACGGTGAGGCTTGCAGACACTCTGTTGTTGGCAGAGGCGAGTCAGAGCACGGTGAGCTAATCAGCTCGTACTGACGTCAGCCATGGCTAAGAAGCGCAGCGTAGACTGGCGAATTAGGACAGAGAGTACAGAGGGCGTCACTGATTTTTCATTTTTCTGTGAAACCCTCGTCCCACTGGCAAGGAAAATATCATGGTAAAAACAACTTATTGAAGACCAGTTTAGCTGCAAATGGTGTCATTTTTCAACCACTACTACACTGTTTAATCAGGTTATACATCATATTGTCAAAGTTAAGCCAAAAACATTGTCTAGTTTCACTTTAAATAAAAGGAATGTTCCTATGCAACGGAAAACAACCTTGGCGACCTGTCAAGTATTGTTTTTTATATGTGATTACTACACATAGGGAAGAATGGGAGCTTTTAGTAGAAATTTTTCCACCGCTGTGGGTGAAGTGGACCTGAGAGTCAGCTATGCATTAGCAAGCTTAGTATCAAATTAATGCTACACCAATATTCTGTCAAAATAGTTTTCATATAATATTCCTTTGCATGTTTGCAAGCGGAAACGTTTCATGTAACATCAGCTTGCTATGCATCCCGAGAGTTGGAAAGACTTATCCGTCTTATTGGATCATTCCTTTTATTTAATATTACATAGTTTTCATTAACGAGAGGTTTTTGGTCCGCCTGGGCCTGAAATTCCTCTCAAAACAAAGATGGCACTTGCCATGTTTCTCACTGTAGAGCGGAAGTTTTAAAACCAGGCACAATGTCATCAATTACATGAACCAGTCAGGGGCTGCCGTCCACTAAGGAGCTAACTTTTTTTGAGATGGGCGGAAGTTCAGACTGATCTGCGGGAGAGAAACCAGTCTGGCTGGTCTCAGCAGCCTCCGTCTTTTGCTCCATCTCTCATTGGTAACTGGTGTTGTATGACATCATTTGTATCTATTACAATGTGTGTGGAGTTGCTTTGTGTGAAAGCACTACACACTGTGTTTATGCCTCCAGGATCGTCCCTATGTTGATGTGTTTGCAATGCTAATGAGATTCTGAACGACATGTAAAGAGGTAAATAGGTGCGAATGCATTAACACTCTGAAGGACATGTTTGTCGTATGTGCCGCCTATCATATCTAAATGCATACCTCTCCTTTCTATCTCTATAGGTATACGATGGTAATAGGTGTGACGGAATAAAGCATTTCCGCCGGCTGACAGAGAGGTTGAACTATGGCTCCTTATCCTCTCTATACGTGTGGTTATGCATGAATGACCCTGTAAGCACACACAGACACACACAGTGACAAACACACACAAACGGTGTAAAGGCCATTTGCTACTTGCTGCATTCTGTCTTCATGACGCGGCTCCCAACAGGCGACTCACAGATCCCATAATTTAGCCCTTATCTTGCTGGCGGAGGTTGTTTGTAGGGGAGTGTATGTGTGTTTATGTGTGTGTTTGTGCCTTCAAGCAGCCATTTTTGTGACTGTGGACCAGGCAGCAGTAACTCTGCACACTGTATTTACCAGCGCCTTGATTTGCTCTATTGTTTGACTCTAGAAAAATTTCTCAAATACAATCACTCCGCTGTTTTGGCTAATAACTGAGTATCGTTAAATAAGTGGTTCAATAAAAAAAGGAAATTGTAGGCCGCTTATGAAAACTGTAGGATGCTTCGTTAATCACCAGAGTTAGTCAGTTTAGATGTGTGAGTTGTACTTCAGTAATTATTGATGCAAAAGCTGTGTGCTGCAGGTGGAAGTTTAGAGGAGGTAAGCTGGCTGGCCTTGAGCTAACCCGCATTTACAGAAAACCAGGAGCTGAGAACTGAGATGAGATCAATGCTGCAGGTCTTATTTAGATTCCAATTACAGCCATTTCTGATCAATTGGCTCCTCTTCTCACAGGCTAACTGGGGCTCTGCCTTTGATCAATGGCCACACACACAGGCGGGCTCACACACTCAGAAACACAATCATATACACACTTTCAGTCTTTTTACTTTTTTTCTTATTTTGCTTTACGGTGTGCAAACACACACACACACACACACACACGGATGCAAAAACATTCCAAATGTGTTTGATCAATGCCCGCTCGGCCTGAGAGCAGGATCTGCATTATTTCATGCTCTGCAGCTTTAATTGATCACAGGATAAAATGATTAGTGAAGAAATCTTTCATGTCGTTGTTATTTTCCTTTCTCCTCGTGCCAAGCCTCCTGGAATTCTTTTGCAAGGAGAAGCGTTTGTCCTTGAATGTGCTTCTGTGATCTTGGTTTTGATCTTAAAGCACGTAACAGGTACGTGTTCAAGGATGGTGCAGCCTCTGGTTGCACATTATGATGTCATTAGAAACTCATATACTTATCTCTTTAACATTCATGTTCTGTACAGCATATACTCTGTGGAGTATTGAACTGTTATTATCTGAATAATTTCTTTCTTTTTACAAAGTACTTATGCTTATCGGCCATACTGTGTTCGAACATGTCATTGTCCTTTGTCAGCGTCGGCCACGTAGGTTACGTAAATCCCACCCATTTTTCTCAAAATAGCTTTATCTGTGAGATACCATCATACCTGCCAACCCTCCAGATTTTCCTGGGAGACTCCCGTTTTTCTTTGCCTTCCACTGGTGTCCCAGTTCTCCCGTATTTCTCCCAATTTATTATAATGTCAATAAACTTGTTTTTGAACACAGTAGTTTTACAGCGAGTATAAGCCTCTAGGCCATGTTTAATCTAGAGCAGCACAACTACAAATGGAAAAGCTTTTCCTTTGCATCTTTTAAAAAAATCTGCGTTTACATGAACAACTAAAAATACTGTAGTGTGCATGCCAGGCCAGTCGTCGGCAGTGTAACTTTGTAATGATATACTGTAGGAGCTGCGAAATTTGTCAGCGTTCTGTTGCTGCTAAGAGCTGAGCAGCCACAAATTAAAGAAATTCAGCCATAGTTTGACCTCTGAGATTATAATACAAACACTCAAATTCACCTCCATAGACTGTCATCGTATTCAACTTGCTTTGAGTTCACTGTGGAGATTTTAGTCGGAGTTTGGTAATGGCTACTGCGGCATTGAGTAGCACTGGCATTAGCTTAGTCACCACTTTTCCAGGCTTTGCAGTTTGCCAGTTTACACCGCCAGAAAGAAGGTTGCGGTTTTTAAAAGATTACAATCTGGAGCCCGGTTTCAAACGTTGGTGGTTTTTAAGGGCACCAGCACGTTGTTGTCATGTAAAAGGAAGGCCGAAATGTGACAAAAGTGTTTCGATTGATGTGAAAACTCTACTGTTTCCACCCACGTAACTATACAGATGCACCTAGCGTGTCACGTGACTCTGAAACCAACTTTAAGCTTGTTAGAGGAAAACTCTAAAAAAAAAGGCCGATTTCTTCATCAAGTGTGACAAAAAGGCCACACTTGACGTCCAGCATGGGAGTCGCATCAGGAGACTACAAGCATAAGAAAGCAATGACTGTGCACCAGCAATGATGTCAGTGATTTGTAATGTTTTACAGACTGTGCGAGGGAAAGTGTAAAAAATGAGAGTTCTGAATAGTGTTTACTTGTTTATCCCAGAGATTCGTGCAAGTTCATACACTTAGGCACTATTTTTCCAGGCGTAATAACTTTCATCTCCTCAGCTCCCAGCTCCCTTCTCTCTCTCTTGCTCAGTGATTTTTCACTAAATAAACGCAGACGTTCTCTTTAGGAGAGTGAATTACGTGCAACTTTCACGTGTCCCATAGTTTTTCTATACGCTGTTTCAGCATGAAGGCTTAGATCTGCTAAAGTACACACATGGTCACATTTTAACATTTGTAGAAGGTAGGGGTGATCTCTGCCAATGGTGAGAAGTCAAAAACATGCATGTTAGACGTGTATTGTAGTAGCAGTCCATTAAAGTTCAATATAGTGCCTCCCATGGGCAGAAAAGTGGAGAGTTAAAGGTTGAATTTTCCTGCTACCATCATGGTGTTGTTGAAATCTGAACAAGATCCTGAACTGCAGCCATGGAGAGAGCAGCTGATGGCATGGACAGACTATTAGACTCTAAGTGCAAATGGGAACCACCTCAATGAGTCTGTTAGGACTGAATCTGAATGTGTTTATAAAGACGAAAGGATTAAGAAAAAAAGAAGACATATGCGAACGGGTCTGTCCACAATCATAGTTTACCGAGAAGAAAACCTCTGCTTTGTTAAACAAACAGCAGATGACCTCAAACGATTGCAGATGGCCTCGCACGCATGTACACAGATGTACTGACACACACACACACACATTCACACACAGCCGTCCCGCGCTCTTCCAGCATGCGTCTGTGTCAATATGTTTGCTTTGTTTGGATGCATCAGTTCATTTTGTTGACTTATTTTCTGCATCAGAAACAATCGCTGCGGCAATTGGGAAGGGGATTAATTTTATGCAAATGTATGCAAATAACTGTGACACAAAACTCCATCCGCATCGCTTCATGCAAATGATGTTTGCTAAACAGGCGTATTGGAAAGGGCTCGCATTTCCCAGCCCCGATATATCCCACCCATCCTCCCACCCCTCAGCCCGCTTCCCAATCCATCCTCCTCACCCTTCCCTCCCCCGCCAGCAATGCCCCATGTCTCCCTTTTTATCATTTTCCCTTTTTGCCCTCCTTTAGTCTCTCTTAATCCCTTCTCCTCTCTTTCTCTCACTTGGCCAGCCACTCAGCCCAGGTCAGCTCTCCCCAGTCTCCCCGAAAAACAGCCACCCCCACTCTCTCCTTCTCCTCCGTAATCCTCCTCTTCATTCTTCCCCCCTCTCATCCTTCTGTGTGTTGCATGGCTGTTAGTGGTGTGAGGAGACACTAATGGGGCTTGAGGAAAACATTGTCATAGTGCCTGGAAAGTGCAGAGCCGGGAGCCATGCAGGAAACAGCCAAGAAGGCCTGACATTAGACTTGCTAATGGAAGGTTAACAGAACGCAGAGAGGATGGGACGGAGAGGGAAAACACAAGGACTGCAGGAGATAAAGAGGATGACGGGACTCGGGCAGCAGCATGAAAGGTGGGCAGGAAAAAGGAGAGGCACACAGAGAGAAACTGACAGAAATAAAAGAGTGAGAGAGACAAATAGAGGCGCTTCCAGGGGAGATGGCAAACAGTCTCATCCTGGCCTGTCCTGCCAGCACTTGTGGGGGAAGAGAGAGGAGGGAGAATAGGGGAGAATAGGGTGTCTCTTTCCTCTCTCTATGCACCAATCCTCTTTTCTGGTTTCCCGTTTTTATGAGGAGATTGTGGCATCACGCGTGACGCTTCCCCTCAAAGGCAAAGGAAAGCATGCATGTGTCTTTAAATATAAGGAAATTTATAACCACTACCCAACATCCCCCACCGTCCACCCGCCAACCCGACATTCTTCAGACAACCCCCATGACACACACCACTGCCTTCACAGCACGATAGAGAATTCTCACAAAACTTGCCCATCCGTGGTTTTGTGCTCATTTGTAACAGCACCAAGGAAAGTGCCATCACTTAAAAATAGCGACAGTGGCTTTATAGAATTAAACCTTCAAAAAGAGTTTTTGTCACTGTGTCAAGTGCCGAAGAAAGCACTGTGGTGGCTTGTGTGAGCGCCACGCCGTGCACTGAAGCAGTCGCTTACAGGACGACGGCTAAGAGGGAAACGATTTCTGCAAAGCTTGTGTCGGAGCGTTCAGCCAAAGTCTCACACCCAAATGGCATTTGTGAGTAATATGCTTTTCTCTGCTGCAAGTGCAAGCAATGCAATACGGCTAAGTAATATCTCTCTGCAGAGCAATACTGGCTGTCAGCATTATATGGATGAGTTGATGTCTGTGACGTGTGTGCGTGTGTGTATGTGTGTGTGCTTGTCAGTTCCATTTAGACTGCAGGTACAGCATCTAGAATGAACTGCTCAGAGAAAGACGGAGAGTCTTGTGTTAGCCATGCATCATTAGCATTTGTGACCAGTGGCGCGGTTGACTGTGTCTCAGCCATTAGGAAGGAAGTGCGAAGAAAGTAAAAGACAGAATCACCAAGTACAATGAATGCACAGGAATTTGTCTCAGGGGCATTTCAGCAGAAACATATTTGGTACCTTTGTATTAGGGGAAAATCCAGTTTATCACAACTTGAGTCCTTTTGTTGCAGTTTTGTGCACTTCTTCCTTGATCATTTGTATGAGTTATTGCTGAGGTGTGAGAGCACTGCAGCGTTGTTTTCAGAATTGCGACGATCAGAGTGTGTTTTAAAGGGCCTATTATTTAACCAGATTGTCAAAGCCAACTTAAGTGGAGGTAAAACCAAAAGGCAATACACCTGAAATATGGGTAAATAATCCTTTAACATACGTCACAAACTTACGTAGTCAAAACTGAGCTCACAAATCAAACTGTGATTGATGCTTGTGCCTCAAAATAAGCTTGTCTGACCTGGGAGCCTTTTTACACCCTGTCTGATTAACTGTGAATGAATCAATGAATTAATAACTAAATGAATGAGTGATTTGTTCACGTCATAACAGACAAGTGGCCCATCCTACATGGAATTTCAAAAAATCTCATACAATATAGCACAGAATAATACTTTAAAGTTTCAGTACCATTTACTATAAACAAAAACAGAAAAGGCACACTCACATGTGCATCAATATACACACATAGAGCCATAAACAAGATTTGTAAACAATGATTTATCCATGCCATCTTTCTTTGAGCCGATGTTTTATCTACGAGGTCAGCCATTAGAAAACTTTTACATATAAACAACCAAACTAAAGTCTCTGTATCAGGCAGAGGGAGAACTATTTCAGCCTCTACGCCACAGATACACTCAGTTTTAACTTGTGTTAAAAAGGTCAGTACAAAACAAAATGGATTTCATTTTCAGTTTAATTGAGATTACATAAATCGCAGTCTGCCCTCCTCACTGGTCTCATCGTTCAGCATTGTGTGTACCAGAGGTGTGTGCTCGAGTCACATGATTTGGACTCGGTCAGAAATTTGATGATTTTAGATTTGACTCGACAAAATTTTAAAAAAGACTTACAAATCGACCTTGACTTTAACATCAGTGACTGGTGACTGCACTTGGACTTGTGCCTTTTGACCTGAAAACACCTGAGATTTAAAAGTATGTTATTTAAAAAGTGTGCCACGAATCACGAATTTCCCTTCCTTTCCTGAATCAGCTAACTTTAACGCTCTTCATTCCCAGCAAGTCGACACCTCCCCCCCCCATAATCCACTTTGTTTGAAGGATCTGATAACATCCAATCAATTCATTCACTCGGAAAGGACCCATGCAGACACGGGGAGAACGTGCCGACTCCACACAGACAGGTCCTAACCCGGATGGGTATCAAACCCCTGACC
>JAQLOL010000020.1:24860946-24877142 GCA_029783665.1 Naso thynnoides
ACTACCACTGTTATGTGAATATTAGGAATTAGTTCACTGCAATAACTAATGGATAAAATTAAAAAGGGCAACTAGACAAACAGAAAGAAAGGAAGACCAAAGGAAAACGTAATAGCGAAGAGCACAGTGGACGTTGGAATTACTGCAAAAGACTTCATCAGTCAGTTTACACATGCTTTGTGTCTTTGTCTGTATTTTTGTCTGACCCTGCTGCCAAAGCATCTTTAGTGGATTGGAAGCTGGAGTGACATTTAAAGCCTGATTTATGCTTTTGCTCTGAATCTACACCGTACCTACAGTACATCGTAGCCTCCGTGTATATGCAAGCCGTACACCGTAGCTTGACGCACACCTTCCCAGAAATGTAACTGCACGCCACAGCAACATGTTCCGCAACAGCTGTGACTGGTCCACTTGATAGGCTTGCATATCACAATTCACCCTCCCGCTGCCTCAAGCCAGGTGGCACAGCCACCTCGATTGACCGTTTATTTCCAAGGGGCAGTACCAATGGGCGCAGTCAAAACTGCCTCTTGACACAATTGGTTGGACATACAACCAATCAGAGCTGTTTACTTCATCTGTTCCCTCACACTCCTGGCGAACCAGCACCATGTTTGTTTTGAGAAGAATTTAAGGCGAGCCAAAAACCCCTCCTTCTTGAAAACAACATAATATTTAATAAAAGGAATGTTGCACCAAGACGAATAACAACCTTGGAGACCTGGCAAGAACTGTTTTTTGTTTGTTTGTTTGTGATTACAACATGTAGGGAATAATAGGAGTCTTTTGTAGGAATATTTCTACCGCTGCGTGCGGTGTCAACCTGGGACTTAACAGCCTCACCCACAGCGTTAAAAAATACTGAACAAAAGCACAAAAATAACACAATATGACAACATCGATGTGATTATTTACCAGCTTGTTGGAAAGTAACGTCACAACCAAGCCACTTGTCTGTCTGTAGGCTACCAAAGATTTGTGTCAGCTGCCGGGGACACAGGCCAGAACTGCCAGCTCTTCGGCGCTCCTCAATGAGTCATCACATAAAGCCAGCCCCATATGAGATAAATTTGCCCGTCAGGTTTTTGGACGGTGGAAACGGCCATGAAGGGATACCAGATCATTTTCACCAAGAATTTTTTTGCAAAGTGAGTTATGGGTCTGGTTTACCCGGTTAGCCTCAAGTGGTTCAGTGGTCGTTAAGATCGACATCTTTTCTCCTTTATGTGTTGCAATAAAGTAAATAAAACAGGCTGATGGAAACCAAACTAGACTGTTTTGAACAAAGAATGTCCTGTCATTATTCTAAAGTCAAATCAAATCAAATCAAATTCATGTGCTCTTACCGCTGAGGCAAAGGCTTAGTTTGCACTTTGAGGAGCTCCACTGAATAAGTTTTCCCTTCCACCTCATTTGGCCTTTGTGCTTTATGTGGGTTTTGTTCAGACCTCCTACTGTGCTTTCAGAAAATCCTTATCACATACTTGGTTTCCACAGAAGCAGCTCCTTTTTATGAGCCCATTTGAAGATGCAGAGCTGTAAGTCACTTTACTTAAACAGTGTATGGTTAATCCTTTTTTAAGACTTATTTAGTGAACAACAGTCTTTTCTCAGTTAATATTCCCTGTTAATTAAAGAACGTATTTACTCTATAAAACACTTAAATGGAGATACAGGATGGAAAAACAAATACCAGACACCTTAAGTAGAAAACTGCTGCAGTAACATTTCTTTTGCTCCGCAGTCTTGTGAAGTTTAATGTCTCATTATGGCAGCGGCATGTTTTAATTTATCAGTGAGAGCTGACGGCTTGTTTCCAATCTTCTATATAGTGTCGCTTTTTCCACTTTATCTGAAGCACATTAAACACAGGAAGATCCTGCTGAGATCTCGATGCTTAGCAAATTCAATTAAATGTCAGCGCTACTAGTAAGTTACAGCAAGTAGAGTCATAAATGTGTTTGGCTCAAATCATATTTCATCAGTGCTTCTTTAGTTTTTATTGCTGTGACCTTAAAGCGAGTATAATCAGTCGCTGCCTCTGGGTGCTGAGGGATGACACATGGCCTCACCCTTCAACTCGCAAAACTCGCAATCGTATTTCGCCTTTATCACGTACCACAGACTGAGCTCCTGATTCCATTTTACTGCAACTGTAATGCAAGAACTTATAACTTTTGATGACAATTTGTTCATCGGGGAAGGCCTTCACTTCAAGAATTATCTGCAGGAAAAGCAATTATCTGAGAAAACATAATAGGAACCAAATGACAGACGGACGGATAAAAAAGAGAGCAAAAAACAGAGAGAAAGGAGTAGATAGATGGAGAGATAGAGAGGCTATTGTGCTGGCCGTCTTCCCAGAACGGAGGGATCGATCAGCAGAACGAGAGAGCCTCACTATTTCCTCTGTCAGTAGAATGAGTCAGGCTAATAATGGAAAGCAGTCATCATCTTCGCATGCGCTCTCCCTCTGCTTCTTTCTTTTGCCTTCATTCCATTTTTCTGGGAAAACAATCACAGCCTTGTCGGAGGGCCGCCTCACTCTCCCACCATGATCTGACATTTGAAAAACAAACCGTTTAGCCGGAGGAGTGGGCGTCGAGCGGCAATGAGCCTTCTGAAACACTGACTCATGGCATCCGGCGGGAGCCAACACACATATGCGACACACACACACAAGAGGTGCTCTGCATGAAGCTGTCAAAATCCCTCAGCGTATCCCGGCCCCACATCAAAAACAATAGAGGAATCAAGAAGGCTGGAACTAAATTGTCCAATCACGCCCGCCGCATCCAGACCGCTGCTACCTGCGAGTCATAACGAGCTAAACGACCTTTTCCACCGCACTCATTTCTGCCACTCAAACCCTGTCAGTCACTCTGCTCCAAAACACAATTACTGCCATTCAGGAAGTCGAGAGGCCAAATGTTTGCTACTTGTCATTTATGCAAGTGTTTTCCTTTTGTTGCGTGTGTGTGTACGTAGGTGTGTTTGTGTGCCTTTCCTCGCAGCTGTGGCGTTAAGGTAAAAATAAAGCCAAGCATTTCTGTTTCTTGATTTTCTTTTCTGTAAAATCTGACTGTATGTAAGGGAACGTCGATTTAATTCAGTGTCATACTTGCACAAAGCTTCTATTGAGGTTTTTGAAAAAAGCTTTCAATGTCCATCATATTTTATCATTACCTTTATACATAAAGAAATTAGATATCCTCCAACAAAAATCGTCAGTTTGAATCGAGTTATTAACCACCACTTAACATGTAACATTTTCCATTTTCCAAGTGCACTCTCGCACTTTAAGACACATTAAAACTGAAAGCACGACAGAGAAGTGTACAAGTGTTCTTTTATGTCAGTGAACTTTGGGGCTGGGTTTTGACAAGGACATCCTGATACGATGCGCATCACGATACAGGGGTCACGATGCAATACAGATATCACAAAAATAAATATCGCGACATATTGCCCTATCGATTTTTAGCACAGCCCTTCTTGGTGAGCCGTGCACCTCCATTATTTCCAGTAATGCTCAAACTTAGAATGTTAACACCAGTCAGCGAGTGAGAAAGGAAGTCAACAAACGTGGCGAAACACAACACAAATAAAGCTCAAACACACTTTCACGTCTGCCTGAGTCAGTCAGTCAGTCAGTCGGTTTTTTAGAATAGAACAGAAATACTTCCCTGAGGAGAAACTGAGTATCACAGTTGCTTTCATCAAGAAAAACAGACAGAGAATAAAAGACAGTAGAATATAGCAGAACAAATAAAGACAAAATAAAGATATCTAGAATAAAATATACAAGAATAAAAACAACAACCAACGACAAGGAATATTGCACTTCCAGGTATTGCACTTGGAGTTAATACTCTCTCAGGGAGGCGCTACAAAGTTTGATGCCTTCAGGTAGGAATGACCTCCTGAGCGACTCAGTGATGCATTTTGGGGTTATCGGTCTTCCACTGAACAGGCCCCTTCTCTTAGCCAGGTCATTATGGAGGGGGTGGGAAACATTGTCTCTGATACCAGTGCCAGGGAGTCCAGCTCCAACCCCACAACATCACTCTACTTCTTGATCAGCTTGCTGAGTCTGTTGGCGTCCGCCACCTTCTGCCCCAACATGTCACAGTAAATAAGAAAGCACCGGCCACCACAAACTCATAAAACATCCTCAGCAGCTTTGTGCAGATGTTAAAGGACCGCAGTTATCTGAGAAAGTAGAGGCAACTCTGTTCTTTCTTGTAAAGTGCATCCGTGTTTTGGACCAATACAGTTTCTTGTCTACTCCCAAGTATTTAAAATCCTCAACAATGTCCACACTGACCCCCCTGGGTGGAAACAGGGGTCACCACTGGTATATATTTATCTGCAGTGGTGACTGTTTCCCCATGAAACAAATGACATATGGGTTTTGCCAACATAAATACACATGAATGCACAAAATGTACTTGTGTTTTTGTATTCAGAGCTCCGATAAGAGTACCATCAGTGTTTGTAGTCATCACTCTGTAGTCTCTCTCAATGCCGAGCCCGCAGTAAAAGCCCACTGACAATGAAAGTTTCGTGCCACAGAACAAATGTACAGACAGGAAGTGTGCATCAAAGGTAAGACAACACATGTAGCTGAAGATGCCCAAATGTTGATTTAGAATTGAAAATGTGGATGTTAAAGCTGGGATAGGCAGTTTATTTTTGGTGTCATTGGTTAGGTAAACTTCTGCACCTCTCCTTGGCTCCGGATTCAGGCTTTAGAAAATGAAGAGCATGACGCTTATTGGTCAATCGTGTAATGTAATTTCAGAGAGCACGTGTTTGTAATAGCTGGTACAAAGGTGGATGCGCATTCACATCCCTTCAGCTAGTGAAAGTCCAATACAATGGGGGACAGGAGGAAAAGTTGCTCTTCTAGCTTTAGCATCAACTGCAAACACGGTAAAACGACCCCAAAAAAGGAGGACTGGTAAAGGGCAGGGCGGAGCTACAGAGTAAAAACAGGGATGCAAGGGGACAGCAGAGCTACTTCCTTTGGAGTCTCTTGCTACAGCTAGCTTGATTTCCAGACGTTGCCGACCTCAGCTTTAAATACACAGCTCTCATGCCGCCTTTATATGGAGCTCATTAAGTCATGCCACAAAGTCGTGTACAGGGAAGGTTTGGCGTTCAAGTGGTAACCACAAGAGAACAGCGCTGCTAGGCAATGCTAATATGGACACCAAAGATCACTTTGTCTCCTCCTGGCTTTCTTCATGAAAATGTTACATCATTCCTGTGTTTAAATGTTACGCTGAGGAAAAAGAGACTACACAAAAAGGTAATGATTTTCAATTAGATTGACAAACTGTCTACACTTAGTTTTGATCCTGTGTGGGCCAAAGCGGGCCTCGCCATTTCTGAAAATGTCACCAAACACGTCATGACTCATGAAGTCAGAGCTTTCTAATTCATTTGACTTATGACATCGTGAATGTGACAAGAGGGGGCGTTCGCATGGTCTCTTCCTGCGAACACGGTAAACACGACCCCATTTTAAAGCACCATAATTTCTGCCGCTAGAGGTCTCTCAATTGAAGCTTTGAACTATTCATCACAGCCCTAATTCCTAAATGTGCCTGTTGTTTTGTTCACCGCTCTCTTTCCCACTGATTACTGTCCTCATTGGCAGCAGCTGTTGTTGGACCACACTCTTGTTTTTGGTTCCTCGCTGTGGAAATCACAAGCAGTGGGGGAGACACTCTGAAAGAAGAAAGCTCCATGTAGCTGAGTAGACCACTCGAGTTGCACACTGCTCAGCCTCATACAAACACGCACACACATTGGCTCTGATGCTACTGAGTGTGTGTACGTACTCGCACATCCCGCTGATGTCAAAGAGAAGAAGCTGTCATTCAGACATGACGATCACAACAGGGATGCGGCGTCAGAATGTGACACGTCAGTGACACATGACAGCTCCCAGGCAGTGAATGTGTGTCAGCCGACCGACACGGGAGAGAGAAGAGAGTCGCAGACAGACGGAGAGCTGCTTCAGAGAGAAGACACACTGTAGTCAGACAGAAAGACGCTGGTCCTTTTAGGCCGCCACCCTCCACCTCCTCCCCTCCATCCAAAGCACCCCCATTTAGCTCTCCTCCTCCTCCGTTCAGTCGTTTCTTCAGATCTTTACAGCTATGTCATCATTCCTCTTTTTATCTCATCATCCCGCCACTGAAAGACTAATTTGAATCACGCCCTCTTCAACTCTTTCTTTTTCATCTCCTCTGTTCTGACTTTTTCCTCTCCTCTTTCTTCTGCTCCTTCTTCTATCTTAATTCAATTGATCTCCATCCTAGTGTCTCTTTCCCTTTCTTTCCATCTCCCTCTCCATCCACTTCTTACTTCTCCTCTCCTCCTGTATGTATGTTTACAACCAGATTGCTATCTGGAGCACAGTGAGAGGTCATTAAAATTCAACGACGTTGCACAATAACTTTAAAGGCTGCTTTGTAATAAAGCACTAATGAGGAGCACTTCTTATCCACAGCTCAATAGTCTGTTTGTTTCTTTCTCGCTTAGTCTCCACTGAACAAATGAGAAATTTGGTATATACCTCCAAGTATAGGGTTAGTATATCAAAATGGAATAATGTTACCTCTTAGACGACAGCGCCCTGACTGAATGAGTCTGCAGACTGCAGCAACCAATGAAACAGTTTTCTGCTCCCCAACAGTCTCAAAGAAATTACCTTTATAAATAAAGGTTAAATAAAAACTAATATTTTAACACTTTTAGCCTAATATTGTGTTCAATAAGTACATAAGTAAGTAAGCTTTGACAGCCATGAAGGCCCATAGGGGGAGGAGTGTATCTCCTGTTTCTGTAGTGTGAGGCTTGAGGTAAAAGTTTATACCCCTGGACATGACACTAGTATGTCACAGGGTCTTCTCCTCAGTCCAGCCCTGTGATGTTGAGTGCCAACCAGGAAGGTATCAGATAAATAAAAATAATTTTTAATCTTTTTTATGACTCGGCTGGGGATGGAACCCCAACCTTCCAATCTCAGGGTGGACACTCTAACCACAAGGCCTCTGAGCT
Source organism: Naso thynnoides (assembly GCA_029783665.1). Taxonomy (NCBI): domain Eukaryota; kingdom Metazoa; phylum Chordata; class Actinopteri; order Acanthuriformes; family Acanthuridae; genus Naso; species Naso thynnoides. The sequence goes on from JAQLOL010000020.1 coordinate 24,868,024, forward strand.
GGTGCTCCAGAAGAATACTCTCTGAACTTCACTGGCTCATCATGTGATTCTCTGTGTGATCCTGTGGGACTTTGTGGTCTTTCATTCTCTAAATTTTTTTGAGTCAACAAACTGAAAGTCTGGATTCATCGCTGCTTTTCACGCTAGCTGCAGTTTCTGGGCCCACTTGTTTTTCTTCCCGTGTGCTTTTGTTGGGTTGGTGAAGACAGCTGCCAACATGAAGTGCAGTGGCAGGTGCACGCCTGGCTCAGCAACCAGCACCTTCCTCAGTCTACAAATCACCCTTTTGAGGATGCGTCCCCTGAACTCAGACGCAGCTACTGAGAAACTAGAGAGTGAGGTGGAGATCCATGGCGGACGCCCTGTGCCTGCAGGGGGGCTAAGAGGATTAAGTCAAGTGAGTCAAATATTGAGAAACTGCTCAGCTAAACATAAACTCGACAACATATATACGACTATAAATATGATGAAGACATAGAATGAGCTGGAAATGCTTCATTATTTGAATGACTGTAGAGCTGTATCGATGACAAGCTGACAAAGCGCATTTTGTTCATGTTGTAACACTGGCGTGGTCCTTCAAGAAGAAGGACGCTCTTACCAGCGCTGCAGCCCTCAGCTTCACCACACACTCTTTATCTATGGGTAAATAACCTTTTAGTGCTCGGACTGGCCTCGTAAATGCCTGTTTAATGGTTTCAAACACTCCTGCTGGTGCATTAATTAGCGCACTGGACATAAAGTGGAGTAAATGGCCACAGACAGAGAGCTCAAAGTTAGAAGCACTTTGTTGGAAGCATTCTGTGTCAAATTCATTTGTATTGCACATTTATTTGCTTACGCGGCGTGCATGCATGTTTGCAGACGTCCCTTTGATGTAAAAAGCACATAAATGTTTGCAGAGCATCTCATTTCTCCCCCTTACTCGTGAATTCTCTTGATCGAGTATCTGACAGCCTGTGATGTGCCGTCAGATACTCCTCAGCTAGTTGTTCACAAGGCTTTGATCATGCCGGCAGAGCTGCTCAGTCAACACAAAAAAATCTGAATCTTTAAAGGAACAATATGCCCATCTCTACCACTTCCTCACCTCCTGCAGTCAGTCGGAGTTGGATGGTGCGTGTATGAGCATGTATATGACTGTGTGCAAGTATGCTAAAATAGCGAAGTATGACACATACTGCTGACAGTGGAGTTATCCCTATTAATGTTGACTATTAGTGGCTAGTCTAGACATTTCCTCCTACGCCGTACTTCGGCTAGAGAGAAGAGTGTGACAGAGACTTTGATGCTGACATCTACATTAAAATAGACAGGAGCAGAGCAAGAAGCAGAGGGTGTAACAAGCAGAGAAGCAAAGCTGTGCCAGATTTAGCTAATAGCTAATATCAAAGGAATGTCCTGAAGACATGTTTTTGAGAGTCATAGCAAGAATGTATGGATATGCAAGCATGCATATGCATACATGAAAGTGTCTCCCAGCCTCCTAATCTGACGTGGTTGTGTGTGTGTGTGTGTGTGTGTGTGTGTGTGTGTGTGTGTGTGTGTGTGTGTGTGTGTGTGTGGATGCATGTATGAATATCCTTGTTCAAGAGAGTGCTTTGCTGCCAGGTTTTTAGTGCAAAAGGCAGGTTTGGGAATCACTTAACTTCTGTCACTTGCTGTTACGTCTCCCACAGCCAGAGGGACAAACTAGGAGACTGAGGAACAGAATGAGAGAAGGAGATGGAGAGAGAGAGACAGGCTGCCAAGGGAATCTTAACCTGAACTAAGGGGGATGCCTTAGCCATTGTTACTTTTGGATAATTTTTCCTCCTTTTGTTTCTTTCATAAACATTTTGTTCATTATGTTTCTGTTTAGCCTCGTTTCCACTGAGCGGTACCGGTCAGTTTCGTACGGTGCCCTCAGAACGGTACCCCTAGATCTGGCTTGAGTTTCCACCGCCGTCCCCAACTTGGTGGGCGGTGTTGTGAGGACACCCTTCCACTTTTTTTCTCCAGGTGAAAAATATTTCACCCACATAAACCAGCAGAAATTCATGAGCATTTTATAAGCGTGTAAAGATCCAATTGTTGCTCAAGTCTATGTCATCATGCAGGAAAGGCAAAAGTATGTGAATTACGATTGAAATTCAGAAATGTCACTACCCAGTATGTATGTGTGAAAACAAATTCTCTTAAAATCTCTTCAAGTTGTCATATTTACATTTAATGTGGGCTGATTAAGTCATGTGGGCTCATTAACTCGTGCACTGAGCAACATGAAAGGAAATGTTCCATCTTAAAAAATGCATCTGAACAGTTCAGTAAATGAAATGATCTTTTTTCTACCAGTAATGTTAAACTTATGACAAAGAATCGATGTGAAAAGATAGCAAAGCATCTTTTTGTTTTTGTATCATGTTTTAAAATACCACAGAAACATTACAGCCTGCGTTTAATCTCCGCACAGATTGTGATCATTCATCATTAATTTTCTCCTTGGAGTGACAGCGCAAGGAGCCGGGCTTCGGCGAGCAGACCGGCAGGTCTAATCCACAAGCTGCAGCTCCACGCAAGTCCGAAAAACTTCATGACAGATATACAAACAAGTGTTAATCGGATAAACCGACTACATATTTGGAATCTACATAAAAACAATTTTGCCTAAAAGAAATGTATAAAACTTACTGAAGTGATATATTAACAGTTCTACAACAACACTTAGAAACCAGTGTGTGTAGCTCTGCCCTCTTGGGACCCTTTAGAACCACTTGGTACCCAAAGAAAGGGTGACTAAAATAGGGACAGTACCATTATTTGATTCCCTTTGGTACCTTTTAAAAGTGGAAACACAAAAAAATGTGCACCATACCTTACCAAGCCAAACTGTGCCACTCAGTAGAAACAGGGCTTTTGTTACTGTCTTGAGAGTGCATGAGGATGATGATGATTAAATGGTGCAAGGTCTGCCTTATTTAACCCAACACAGAAGCCCTGCGCAAGGTTAACTATCCCCTTGATGCTGCTCTGCCTCCATCACACTGGATTTGTGTCATATTTTGACAGAACTGTAACTTTTGGCTGACAAACATGGACATACTGTAACTCTCTGCGTAGGTATGTGTGTCCTGATGCATTGACAGACACACACAAATATACGTGTATACAAGGGCACCCATCCTTCTCCTTGTGTCTGTGTCACTCAGCCACCCCCATAGCAGTGCGAGTCCTGTCTCTACCTCCTCCTCCTCTCATCCTGAAAGGTCAAGGCTCATCACCGTGTCAGATGGAGTTTATTCATTCCCGCTCTCCCACCGACGTCATTCTCACTGAGTTGACTGTCAGAGTGGGTGAATGTCATGCACTTGTCAAAATCACATCTCCAGGATTCCTTTGCCTCTCCTACTTTGCGAACACCAAGAGTCCTTTCCAGTGTCACTCCCTCTGAATGTGTCTCCTCTTTTCATGTTTCATTCTTTTACATGTAATGCATGAATATATGCGTGCACGCAAGCAGACATGGATTTCTTCATTGTTCTTCTGCCTGTTTGGATGTCTGATTTGCTTGCAGGTGAGAAGAAGAAAGCATGTGATGAGATTTTTCTTAAATCCAGCCATTATCTTGACTCAGCGCTCAGCCTTTCTGGCTCTGCTGCGTATTATCTGATCGCACACAGAAATTCCTTGATGCAGCCTGTGGAAATCACTTTGCCGGATGCCAAATGAATGAGAAACAGAGAGAGGGAGAGGAATCGGTGGCAATTAACATCACCTCTTTACACCAACTACTTAAAATCCTCTCCCTCTTAGCATAAAAACACTTTCTTCTTTCTCTGTCTCTTTCATGTCCTGGACTCTTCGACTCATTTTTTTTTTCCACCAAAATATATAAATTATAAATTAAATCTTTGAATTACCGTGTTGGAGCTAAGGAGCACGGATGATGTCTGAGCCCCTCTCTGCACACACTCAGATGCTCGTTAGGAAATATCTGGTGTCAGGATGCATTAAACAGGTCAGACAGAGAGCAGCGTGATGTGGGCTAATTTAAGACGTTAAACCAAATGAATATAAATGTTTTGCCAAATAGCCCAAAGCTACAGTCAAGACAGATTAGAGGTTGTGGCTGAGATCTTAAATTGAAACTCACTGTCAGATGTGTTACAGTAAAAGCAGAAATTTTACAAACCAGAGGATGCAGTCTGACATCCTTGGTCCCTAATTGCCCATCTTGTAAAAACTTGGTTTGAAATTAATGGTTTGTGGTTGCTGGCAGCCATAATGGCTATCATTAATTCTTGTCTGCTTTGCTGTTGTGGTCCTTCAGCTCCTATTGTCCTTAAAGCAGAGGCTAATATGAGCTTGGTGTGCAGGGCTTTCATTCCTGCTCTGCAGCCAATTAGAGTGACAGCAGCTCGTCTGTGTGGCCCAGTGGAGCATGTCTCTGGTTCTGTCCAAAACTGACCCCGCCATGGCTCCCTCGCCTCCTGCTTAAAACTGTGGATCCACTGCGACCGCTCGCTGCTTTACAGGCGGGCCACATCTGTGTGCAATTGTGTCAATTGTGAGGGGTCCTCAGGGAGTCGCTGACCCACCATGCAGAAGATTTGTTCCAAGTTTTTTCTTGCGAGTTACATTGAATGGCATTCTGTGTATGCGCTTGTGCTTGCTACATAGTGAGGACCATAACTGGTTTGTTATTAACAGGTGAGGACCTTTTTTCAAAATGAGGACATTTTGGCTGGTGTTACAGCCTCTCTAAGGTTAAACATGGGCTCTAGAGGCCGAACATATAAGAGGGATGTCACAAAACGAATCGGAGTTAACAAGGAATTTATTTTGCAAAAAAGTTAACTTCAATCAAGAAAACGAAGACAAACAAAAGGGACTGGAGATCCCAGTCAAAAAGAACAAAAGTAGGGGGGGACTGAGCCAGCCACCCATCCCTCATAACCTACCTAAAGAAAAAGAAACTTACCAAAACAGATCCAAAGCCTGAAAACTGAGGAAAAACGACTCCCTAGTACTGTGCTGCTGGCAGCTTCGATCTCCCTCTACTCTCTGATCCCAGCTTCCTTAAATAGGTTGCCTCCTCTGACATAATTGTCTTCAGGTGTACCTGCGAGTCAGACAGGAGGAATGAACAACAACAGAACACCATGCATCCTGAAATATGTCCAGGAACAGTATGGTCAACACCCGGTCCACACATAACAGCTGGTCCTTACAGCTTCTCTTGAAAGACTTGGTTTTAAGCTAGGTTAGAGCTAGGCTCAGGTTAGAGTGAGTGTAAGGAGTTTAGTTGAGAAGATCAGAGAGGTCATTTCAAAGATTTGAGTTAAATTGTTTTCGGCAACACCCTTGACCATAAACTGTAATTACAGGTACGCTTTTGGACCTCATCTCCCAGAGTTAATGTTGATACCAAACAGTGTCGACTGTATGATGTCAGTAGATCTCCTGTTTTCCTTCTTCAGAACATTTTCCTTTGGTCCTGTATTTGCACTTGAACTGTCGTTGAGTGGATGACATATTTTCTTCGTGCGTTGATCTGCCTTTGTAACTCACAGAAAAATGAAGTGCCTATGCCGGTCAGACACGGCTAAGAGCGAGCCAGCGGCATTAGCTCCAGCTACCCTCTGGGCAGACCAACCCCTGCTGACTGACGTAAAAGGCAACACTGACTGTTCACTGCTACTGATTTAGTGAGGAAATGTAGCCACAGACACCTAGATCGTAGAACTCTGCAAGGCTGCAAATACAACTGCTTTCATCAGTGGGTGATCGGTTCAATCAGCATTGCTTTACCTCACTCTGTTATAGATAGTGACATAACCAGGGGTGAAAGTAGGCCGGTACGGTCCGGTACTGCACGCCATCACAAGATTCAGTGATGGTACACAGAACTGGAAAGAGGGGAATTGAACAATACAAAGCAATGAGGGTTGTGGTAGTAGTACCGCAAAGAATTTAAAACTTCTTTCTCCCACTTGGACTTAACTGGCATTAACTACATGAAAATCTTTGAAATTACCACTTTAAACTTACGGAGGAAGCAAGGAAACGCGTTATGTCAGGGAAGGTCCTAACAAGTGTGCAGGATACTCATCTCATACCTGAACACAACACTGCCTTCCCCGATGGGCCGGACAAAGTGAGCCGATTACTCCAAGTCAATAGAATCTAATACGGCAGGTTTAGCCACTGCTCCCCTCGATTTTAAAGAGGGCAGACAGTGGGACAGAATGAAAGCGAGAGAATGACAGGTTTATAAAATGCTACAAGCCGTGCCACCCTTGTCAGTACAGAAAACATGGCAATGGAAGGGAGAAAAAAAGGGACACAAAGAAAGAGGTGGCTGTAAAGAGTTCTGAAAATGCCAGCGACAAGTGAGCAAATGGTAAACTGAAATACATTTAAGTCTGGTTTATTGATGCGGTGGATTTGAGGCACTGGCAGATGTGATTTCCCTTTCAACCTGCAGCACCGCCGGATCACAGGCCCAGACTCCCCGGAGAGCTACACTTTACCAAACACACCACTCAGCTTTGGATCGAAATAGAAAATGAAGGATTTTTTTTATCCCATAACAAAACGGCTTTTTGAAATAAATGTCTCTGTGTGTCTCTTTGTTGTGAGTCGTGTAGGTCAGCAACTTCACAGACAGGAGTCGGTGTTACTCTTGCTGTCAAATTCACCTCACATCAAGCAGCCACTCACTGCCTGTGCTTTAAATACTGAATTATAAACCAGGGTAGGTTCGAACAAAATATACTTAGACATTTATATCTCTTACTCCTTTAGTCTCACCTGTGCATGTGCCTCATTTTATCTGTGCAAACCACCTGATAAAGAGATGTACAGGAGTCCAGTCTGTACTATAGGTGCAGATGATGATTACTGCAGCTCTGTGTGAACGGCTTGTTCTGTGCTGCTGCCAGAGAATGTAGGGAATCCATGGGGGAAGCTCACACCCACCCTCAATTACAGCCTCGCGCTGACAGCCAGCCTCTCTGCTAATCAGCTGGCCAACCCACCCAGTCATCAGCCAAGCCTCGCTCTCCTACCCCTGTTCCCGCTCGATATATATCGCCTTCCTGCAGCTCTGAGCCTCCACTAACCCCTCCATCCAGTTTCCAGCTCACCTTTGCTATCTTAAGGCTAGAAAATGCAAGCTGTGCGTGTGGGTCATGTGCTCTGTGGATGTGTGAGTGTTATCTGCAACTAGATTTACTTTACTGTTATCACTGTGCTTTTAATTACAAGTATTAATCCTGACAATTTTGGCTATGTCTTTAATCATTTAGATACCTTGCACCTAAAGTATTGCCATTATTTGTAGACCTACCTGAATGTTTGATGCTATTCAAAGATACAAACTTGATTTGATTCCTGACTCTATTATGTATCCTGTTACATAGATTCCCATTGATAGAGACCATTTTCATTGCGCCCAGTATGGAGTTTGGATGGCTCACGTTTTGCCACTAATGCTAATGCTAGCGCAAGTCAAGGGACCCACCAGTAGCCACTACCAAACTCTGATAAAACACTCCATATTGCACCTAAAGCAAGTTGAATATGACAACAGTCTATTTAGACCCAATCAGGTCTTTCGTAGCATAATTATATAAATCAAACTACAGCTGAATTTCTTAAATTTATAATAATTCTAAGCGTTAATAGTGACAGGGAGCTGCTGAACTCTTTACATCCTGTTGCTACTATTGCTTGCTTCCTGTTGCTGTTAATCCCAATTAGAACCACAAATTAAAGAAATTCAACCGTAGTTTGACTTCTAAAACTATTCAACAAACGCAAATTTACCTCCATAGACTGTCGTCATATTCAACTTGCTTTGGGTGCACTGTGGAGTGTTGAATTAGAGTTCGGTAGTGGCTACTGTTGGGTCCCGTGACTTGTGCTAGCATTAGCATAGCAGCGAAACTTTGAGCCATCCAAACTTCATACTGCATGCAATGACCTGAAAATTGTCTCTGTAAATAGAAATGGGACTGGGTAGGTCAAAAAATCAGGCCCTGTGTAAAAAATTTCAGAATATCCCTTTAAAGACAAATCAGAATTATTAAACATGTCCTTAAAAAGGAGTCACGTTTGCTTTTGCTGATGTGTTTTGGAAAAGATGAGGAGGCTCACAACTAACCACCAACTTTATGCAGCTGCCATGTAGACACATTGTGCGTTGTGTTTCAAGAGGCATACACTGGGCCTGTACACATGTTATGGTCAGTGCAATTACTTTGTGAATATGCAAAATGCCTGCAGACCCTCTAGACCTTAAGACTCACCAAGTTGTTGGTCCAGTGTACAGCAGCCTCAGCGACCCATCCTGACCCTGACTTCCTGGGTTCTTACAGCTCCTGCAGGATGCATAGATGACGCTGGCGGTACCTGTTGATACACAGCATCAGTGACACACAGCTTAACACTGCACTCATAACCCACCTCACTGTCTATTGCTCCTTCGCCCTCTGGCACACTGTCTTCCTACTGTCGTTGTTGTCCACTCCACAATTTTTCACTCACATGTCTGATGCAGTTATCTTATATGGAGGCTACATGTAAATATGCACAAATCACACTTATCCATTTCTATGCTTTTTTGAAATATTTAGAGCTGTCAAATGATTAATTTAAAAAAAAACTGTGATTAATTGCATAATTTCAATAGTAGATTGCGATTAATCACGTTTTTTTTTCCATGTTTAAAATTATATTATTTTGCATTTCACAACAGTTTTAAGTCCTTAACAATGTAAAGCAATTTTTATCAGTTAAACTTGATTGAGAATCAAATCTGCAGTACGTCTCCTATGTAAATCTGGTGCAGTAGCAAGGAAGAGATGGGCAAAAAGAAAAAAGACGGGCAGAGCTCTCCCTCCGCTAATTAGCTTAGCTCAAACACTGGTAGTCAATGGGAAGTGCTAGCCTGCCTCTGCCTAAAGTCATGAGATAAACTTTCCTCCAGCACTAAACTGTCCTGTGTGCTTGTTGTAATTTGTTTATTTCCCACCTAATGTTTTTTTAGACTCAGATTAGCACACATAAGTAATTCTAATTTTTTGAACAGATGTTTTGTTTTGTTGACCTACTTGCAAGCACATGCACTCTGCAGT
>JAQLOL010000020.1:24877242-24890443 GCA_029783665.1 Naso thynnoides
TTTCCCACCTAATGTTTTTTTAGACTCAGATTAGCACACATAAGTAATTTTAATTTTTTGAATAGATGTTTTGTTTTGTTGACCTACTTGCAAGCACATGCACTCTGCAGTTTACTTTTGATGCATATTTGATTCTAAAATTACATCTGTGCTAATCTGAGTCTTAAAAAACATAACGTGGGAAATAAACAAGTCACAACAAGCTCACAGGACCATTTAGAGTTGTTGGAAAGTTTATGTGATGACTTCCCACTGACTACCACTATCTGAGCTAAGCTAATTAGTGGTGAGCGAGCTCTGCCCGTCTCTTCCATGTTTCTGCACTCACAGTCAAAATAATGGTATCTATCTTCTTGTCTGGAACTTGGGAGGAAGGGATTTTTTTTTTTTTTTTTTAGAAAAAAAAGAGCTGAAGCACATAGTTGTTTTTTTTCTAGGAAGCAGGAAATCACTATAGCGGCTTGACTAAGGGTTCATCGAAGGGATGAAATAGCAAAACGCAATTTAAAAATAACGCGTTGATCGCTGCCTTTAAATCTTTCGCGATTAACGCATTAAGGCTAACAGCCTTAAAAACATTTCAAATATTTTCTGTCTTGCTTCTCCCTTTGTCTTTTTCCTTTAACCGTCTGTCACTCTGCTCTCTGTCTTCTGGTTCCCTGAAGTCCTAATCAAGGCTCCCAGATGAGGCCCACAGAGACAGAGAGAAAAGAGCACAGAGGCTCCGAGTATGTTCACTAATAGGCCAGAGGTTGGAGTCTGTCAGCTGTGGCCATAAAGACTTTGGTGCTGTGTCTCTGACAGCACACAGCTTCTTCTGAGTAACCAGGAGACCCCAAGAGCTAATGCAGACAGCACTGCATGGCCACAGGCTAACTGCTAGCCGCAATGCTGTTTGGACCCGTCAAGGGTCCCAGGATGAATCCAAGACTCCGGAACAAAACTGTTTTTACAACAATTCCCTAAACAGGAGCCCACTCTTCTTCTCTTTCCCCTTTTCTTCTCTCCTCTTTCCTTCAACAATCCTTCCATCACATCTCCTCCCCCACATGTGGTGGCTCAAGCTCAGGTAATTTGAATATGTAGATGCGAAGTATGAATGATTAATTATCGTAATGCAGGGGGATTCAGAGTGCTATGCCTATTCTATGCAGATATCGAATGACTACAGCTGATTTGCATAGATCTTAACCTCGTCTCACCTGTGTAAACTGAACCCCACAGAGAAAAGCTCACTTTGAATAAATGCACACGCACAAAAAAGGGAAAAATAAGACTAACTCATCAATAAAAAAGCTGTCTGCTGTTACATGACACAGTGACAGTTTTGTCATTTGAAGGCTGCTAAACTATCCACAGACCAAATGTTTCAGTCACTGTGGGATTGTTGGGGAATGTCGGGGTCAACAAATGAGTTAGCTGATGTATTAGCCCGGCTTATAGTCTGACATGTTACATATATGTTACACACATGGGGTCAGCATGATCGATCATTCTCCAAGCCCCGACCGGTTGGATTTTCTCTCTTCTCTAATTGGGCACAGGGGACCAACAGGGGTGGAAAGGACCCGAGATACAATCACTCTGCCCTTTTAGTGCCGCAGAAGAACGTGCAGCTCGTCCCTGTGCAACTTTACACGTATGAATAATTCCAGAAATGTAGGAATGCACTCATGTAATCATAGGTGGTATTTTGTTATTTTTAAAAAATCAATATTAGACAGCAAAAGCAAACTCTTGTGTAGACAACTCTGTTTAAATAAAGAAAGAATCTCAGTAATCATTCTCGCTTTAGGTCTTTCATCAAGCTCCATGGAGAGATTGAATCATAAATTATAATGTTGGTGTTTAATCTCTTGTGTGTGCTTCTAGAGCCAGAACAAGTGTCATTTAGTCAGAGACGAACCTTGTGTTAGATGTCTAATTTCAGACCACTGGAAGAAATCACCCCTTTGTTTTAGTAGCGCTGGTGAAAAATGTGCAGAGCGACTGTAATTGAAATGTAGTAAGAGGAGATTTTTTTCCAGTTAAGTTGAATTTGATAGCCTCCAAACTGTGAGAACATTTGCATATTTTTAATTAAATGTCTGGGCTTGTTTTTTTCTTTTTCTTCTTCTTTTTTTTAAAGATCATCTGAACAAATTGTCACTTCCTATATTGTGGGATTAACTAATTAACTTGTCAGTATTTATTTGTCTGTTTGCTCTTTACTTAGGATATGTTGATTTTAAATGTCTTTTCTGCCTCATGAGAAAACTTAGAGCACTGCTAGACTGTGTGTGTGCGCGCTGAACTGCATGTTCCTGTTATGTGTAGTGAATTTACATACCTCCGCAAACACTTCTCTGCACGTCGTTCCCTTGACCAATCACACCTTTGCAGAATGGTTGCCATGACAGCCTTATAGCCTCGCCTCTGCAGGGCTGCGAAACACATGTGTGTGTGTTCCTATGTGTGTGTTTGTATACATACTTTTCGTGTCTCTGCCATAGAGGCACAGCCAGAGAAAGGATGTAAGCAGTGATAAGGGTTGGGTTAAGTCTTGTGGGTGTGCTGGTGTCCTTATCTGTGTGTGTCGGGTAACACGCTGAGCTGTAAAGGAGAGAATGCTTTGAGTCTGTGGGCTCACTGGTGGAAAAGCAGCAAAATCAGTCTCCAATCATTCTCAATCAATATCTCCTTCTGACCAGCTTTGATCAATATCTGACTTTGTAGAGGACTGAGAGGTAACAGTCACTGCTTTCTACTGCATAATGACCTATGAGGTCTGAACAAGTCTGGACATCTGCATGGTCAGTCTGTGTGTGCACAAATACAAGCAGGTGCAAGCATGTTTTTTTGGCTACTTCTGTGTATATGTGTGGTGTGGTTTTATGTAAATCTGTGTCTGCATGCATGTGTGAGACTGAATTGTGTGCCAGAGGCTCAGTATGGGCCACAGTCACAGTTTCTTCCATGCCATGTTTTTTATTATGGTTGTTTAGATTATTTAGATTTATCCTACATTCATTTCCAAAGACCTGCAGTTTTTCCCTCTTCAATTTGCTTCACAAATGGACATACAAGTTCTCACACACACACACACACACACGCACACACACCCTTAATGGATGTCAGAAAGAAATGTTTGGTTTTCTCCCCAAGGCCGGAGGGCAAGGCAACTGAGAGACGAATACTTAATCACTTGTATGCAAGTGGAGGAAAACACATTCCTGCAGATATACACCCCCCCAAACACACACACTCATGCACATGGTATTGGGGGATTGAACAACAACTTGCAGGTCCAGCAAGTGTTGCCGAGGAAAAGAAAAGCGCCGAAGAAGAGGGGAGGTGTGGGCACAGGGGCAGTCTGGGGTCAATTAGTATTCATAAAAGACAAATGAATCCATGGCTGCCGCCTAATACCAATTACTTTTGATCACCTAATCAATTAGAGTTGGTTAGGGTTACTGTAGCTAAATAGAAAATTAACTGCGACATTCACCATTGGCGTCGAGATGACTTTTCATCAGCCACCACATCGGACATGTTAATTTCCTCATCAAGGTGGAGATTGGAAGGATATTCACCCGCCTGGTCGGAAATGCCCACTCCTGCACACACGCATGCAACCACCCACAGTTATTACAGGCCCTTTATTAAATATCCCTGTGGCCCCTTAATAGACAAATAGCATCTGATTCTATCAAGCAGAGTATAGAGAAAGAGAGAGCAAAGGAGGGGAGAAAATTAACCGAGTCCTCGGTGGCAGAGAGAATATGCAGCACCGAGAGACAGAGCAAATGAGTAATTCAGAACTGATTGATTGTACAAGAGAGAGAGAGAAATAGGGAATGAGAGAGAGAGAGTGAAGAAGTGCTGGAGATACGGAGGGCGAGAGACAGATAAAAAAAAACATAGATTGCAAGAGAGGGGGAGGAATTGAAAGTAGGGGAAGAAAATGGAAGGTAGAGATGTGAGAGATGGATAGCGAGAGAGAAAGATTCAGACGAGAGAGAGATGGAGCAGCTGTCACTCCCCAAACCCTTCCAAGGTGGTTATTAAGCTAACTCGACCCCACGTACTGTATGTGTAGCGTTGCTGCACCTTTTTTCCATTCCCATCACTAACCTAGTTTAAGTCCAGCCATCGCCTCGGGCTTGTGGAAGAGGAGTGGCAGCAATATCAGGTCAAGCCCGGAGAGGGGAAAAGCCCAGTGGTTAGTATTCTTGGAGTGTCAGATGCAGAGAGGCAGGGGAGAGAGTGTCTGGTGGGGGCAGGGAATGCGTGTCTGGAAGATGAGGCTTTAACTTTGCTAAAAACAAACACCGATCTTCTGGTGGTGCTGCGTGGGCCTTTAAACACCACTTTAATGAACCTTAATGTTTTCATGCACTATCACTCTGCTTTCCCAAAAACATTTTTAAAGAAAACGTATTTGCTACCTGGATAACGACATCTTCTTACAGCACAAAAGTCACTTAGGGGTTCCTGCATGACATGAACTGTTAGATTTAGGCCACTGGGGCACTTGATGAAGTTTAGGGAAAGACTGTGGTTTTGGTTTAATCAAAGTCACTTCTTGCCATTGGCAACATCATCAGGGAGCTACTTCAGAGAAGACCAGAGCCCTATCTGAATGAATGGGGAGACAGCCACGACTTCACTTCTGATTGACAGCAGGACAAAAAACTATATGTATAGATTTGCCAATGCAATATGATAAAAACAGAATTTAAAAGGTTTTAACACCCTTTTTTCCACAGATAATACCTCAACTATGCAAGTGCAAGTGTTACAACACTTTCTTCTCTTATGGAGGAATCCGGAGTGCTGTCATGTGACGTGGTCAGCTCATCTCTGGTTCCTCTCTCCTTGAACAAATGCGACAGTTTAATGTAGCAATGATTTTCGTTCCTTGTTAATCCTGTGCATTAGTGTTTTATCTTTCTCTTTAATGCTTTTCTCTGTCTGAATGCACTCCACTCCTTCCTGCCAAATAGTTGCTCAGAACTGTCCAGAATCACTACTGAGGGCTTGCATCAGTGCAACAACTTGATTGGCAGATATCTTTCCTGGTTCTAGGAGGAAAAGAGCAGGATGTGTGCAGTACTACAGCCATTGCTGATGTTACAGAGAACAAAATTTTCTATCCAAAGTGATTTGAGTGATCTCTCTCTATTGAAACGTCACTGGTTTAATATTGTTCAAGTTAGCAAAGACTGTCAGGCCATGCTAGCTGCATGGTTTGAAGGGTGACGTTTTCTTTGGCACCACCAGCAGAGCAAAGATTTATCTCATTATATATGTCAACATCTTATCAAAGAAGTTGGTATAAAATATTTGCCAGACATTTGTTTCTTGATGGTAAATCAAAATGACTTTGATGATCCCTTGACTTTACTGCTAACGCTCCCATGAGGTTCACATTTGTAGCATTTCTATAAAAAACTGGGAGATATGCAAGATTCCCTCGAGATGTATTGACTTCTCATTTTGTATCAACATCAGTTCAAAGTTTCACTTTGTCCAATGGTTTGAAACTCTTGCAGAATTTTTGACAATTCACAGCCTCATCTGTACTTTTTGGTTTGTGCTCAAGTGTTAGCATGCTATGACGCTCAACTAAGAGGGTGAACGATGTAAGCATTGTACTGCTTAATGCTGAACATCTTTGTGTGGGTGTTAGCATGCTTATGTTAGCATTTAGCTCACAGTACAGCTGTGCTTGAGTAGCCTACAGCATCACAGATGAATTTTGTGGACTTTTGTTCAAGATATAGCAACGGAAACTACTTTTCTTTAACTTTTAACAAATGTTTGAGTTGATTGGGTATAACCACAAAAACCTTAATCATGCTTTAGCTTTTCGGGAGCAGGTCTTGCAGTGAGAGTACCTGATTAAGAGTGAATTCTCCAGATATGCTCATTAGGCTGTTAGCCTTCCTTCATTATATTGATAGTAAATGTAATCTGAGTGGCATTAACTGGATTTTAACGAATGAAATTACTTTTATATGAGCCCATTTTTAGAGACATAGCTAAACCTATTGTGCACTTATACGTCTATGTGTGTGTTTGTGCATGCATGTATCTGAGTTCCAACATGCTCTGCGTACATGTGTGAATACTTAATGCAAGCACAGCTGGCGGATATGTCCAAAGATGTGACAACAGAGCTCATTCCAGGCAGCTGTTCATCACTTCCTGTACCGCAATGTGTGGATTTCGTGTCATACATGTGTCATGTGTGCATCACATCCATAAGGGGTTGATGTGAAATCCTCCTCATTCCTGCAGATTCATTTCTCTCTGCCCTCAGTGTTATGCCCTCTCTCTAATTTGCCTCTCTCCTCCTTTTCCCCTCCACCTCCTCCTCCTCCCTCTGTGTCTTTGAGGCCAATGGTCGAGACAGGCTCACACGATGCAGTATTGATGTGGACGGTTAGTTAGCTCTCCTCCACATATAGTCCTTCCTATCTAATTAGTGTCGGAGGAGAAGAGCCTGTCACAGTGTTTGTATGAGGTATGTGTGTGTATGTGTATGTGTATGTGTGTGTACATGTGAGTCCTAGCCTCTGCTCTCTTATCTCGGAGCTCTCATTAACCAGGCTTTGTTTTCCTTAGCTTCATTAGCATTCCCATGACAGCGGCTGTTACCTCAGCGCTAGGCTAAATGCTAAATGGTAGCCATAAGAAGTCAATCTGTCCCCTTTCTCTAATTTTAACCTGTTAGCATTGTCTAAGTGTTTGTAAGTGCAGTGACACAGCTTACCTTAATGGCTCTTTGGCACTGAGTCTACATAAAATGTTGGTTTAGCTATTTTGCCCCAAAATGGTGAGAGACAAATCATCTCCTCTGCAGAATATGTTAAACCTGCTTTCACCTCGGGGCTGAGTCCACTCTGTCAGTGCCCATGAGGAGTCTACTCTATTAACATGAAGGCAGCAACAGCACAGACATGTTTCCTCCAGGTGTGAGACGCGCTGCAGTTTCTAATATCACTCCTTGGCAGGAATGCAGTGAGAAAACGGAGAAAATAGGAACAAACAAGGAAAGCACCAGCAGGGTAGCTGATCTGGGGACAGACATGGGGGAGGTGGAGGCAGAGGAAGTGGAAAAAATGGAAAATGAATGAGCATAGCAGGACAGGATGGGAGGAGGTTGCTTCAGGGGTCCCAGTATATGTTCCTCATTATGATGAGGTTTTCTCTGGGGAGCTTGTGGTGAATTATGGGGAAATATGTAAAGGAGACCAGGCTGTGACAGGAGAACACCTGTGCTAAGGTGACGCCGGAGCGAAGGGTGTAACTACCATCCATCCGTGATGATTACCGTGGAGACCGTGGAGGAGAGTGTTCAGCAGAACCCGCCGTGGTCCCAGAGGAGGGGTTCAAAGGCCAGGCGCTCTGCTTTTCCTCCATCCATCCTCTTCCACAAACACATCCACCTCGCATCCCCCAAATGATAAACACACTACACCCCCAAACCCAAAGGAGCATAATGATGCTTCAGAACTTTTTTGCAGTAACGTGTGAATGTACATACAGAGCATGAAAACCAGCTCACACTTAAACACATTCTAACCTAATATAAATATTCAATTTATTTATTGTATTTATTTATTTATTTTTTGTCTCAATTTTTCCTGCTACATGAACATTGAAAACAGAAACATAGTTTGATGATGTTAAGTAGTGTGGGATTATGGGATTTGTTTATTTCTTCTTATACAGCGACCGCTGGAAATAAAAATCTATCTGACTGGCTCAGACAGAATTGTTCATAGCTAATGTATGAAAGTGTTTTTCAAATAATTCTTTTTTTTTTTAACATCATTCATCACACTCTGACTGGTGCTTCTAGAAGTTAGCGACAGGCGATAAATTGAAATACACCCTTACCTTAAAAAAAACAAACAAACATATTACTCAGAGTTTCAACATTTTTAGAAGCATTTAGAATTATGTAAGTACTCAACATAACAAAGAGTCGCTTTACGACATTTACTAAGTAAAATTTAACATATGGTATTTTTAAATTAAATTGAAGTCTTGCTGTAAAGCAGCTGAGCTTAGAGATTAACGGCGAGGGCGACAATATGGCATTGTTTACAGTTAAAAAATTATAGAGGGAAATTAAACCATCCACCCCTGACATGGAGGCTGGTGTCCCAGGACCTGGTGAACATCCAGCCAAAAAGCTGAAACATTACTGCAAATGTTAGTACCAGACGGAGTGGGGAGGGAAGAACCAGTGGATTACTGCTGCCCTACAAGATGCAAACAATTTTAATTATTTATTTATTCATTTATTTATTTTTGTTCAGTGGTACAACAAGTCATTGTGGGGGGTTTTCTACTCATAGTCAGCTGAATTTATGAATAAAAATAATTATAGTGTAAAGTTTTGACCATAATGTGTTTTCACTGTTCATTGCCAACGTCACAGCACCCGCACCCGACTCCCCTGTCCCGAATTTCACCCATTTTCATTTGGTCACCCTAAGATACTCAGTTTGAAATATCCAGTATTAGAAACAAAACAAGCAGTGTGAAGGCCTCAGTGCTGCAGGGCAGGTTATCTGTTATGAAACTGTCAGCATTTCTGACCCTGAAACTGCTTTTAACGTGATGGTAAGATCTTTGTGTGCCTTCACATGCACAATACACATCGACACAAAGTTCAGCCAGCCTGTAAATGGCCAAGCAATGTGATGATAAAATGGACAGCACAGAAGAAACAGAACATAATGAAAATTAGAAAAGGTTGAGCTGCGAGTGAGCACACTGAAAGGAGAAAAGCCTGGAGGCAAGTGCAGCTAAATGTTGTAAAATTACAGATAATTTCATGGGCAAAGCACGGGGTTGGGGTTTAAAAAAGAAAAAAACCTGTTAGCAAAGACGCCCTCAGCACATCATATCACAACTCGGTCAACCCGAGTTGAGTCTGTGCTTTAAAAGACTAAAACTTTGTATGACACCAGCAACCACCTGTTCATACTTTCCTGGAAGTATTTGTAGTTACCCTGCCAGAGCTTTGTGATGATAACTGTAAGTCCGGATAGAGTTCTAAGGAAATGTAGCTGAAAAAAAAAATCACAGCTGGCTCCCTGCCTGCCTTAATGGTTAATATCCAAAAATTATGCAACAAAATTAGCCAATTACTTTTTTTTGATTGCTCACACTAAAATTAAAAATAATACACAGATTTTGAAAATCGACACACGAGCAAAATGTCTGCCCAGATTTGCACAACTACACACACATTCTCAGCCTCACGCTTTTTGCGAAACACTACACACACTTCTCTGCATTAGACACATTATTTAAAACTGAAACCCTATGTGTGTAAATTGCTAAACACATACACTGAACACCACATTAAGTTAGCTATCAAGGGCACTCAAAATACACAAGTGAAGACAGATGTAACCAATCAGATCACCAAGAAAACAGAGTGTCATCGCCATAAATAGGAGCCAGGTTTGCACTTTGGTGTACACGACAATAGAGGACAATACTGGAGAAAGAATGAGAGCAAGAGGTGTTGGAGAAAGAGGAGGAAGAGCAAGAGGAAATAAGAGAAAGAAGAAGAGGAGAGAGAGGAGAAGAGGCAGGAGGAGAAAGAAGCAGAGCAGAAAGAAGGAGAGGTGGAGGAGGAAGAGGAGCAAAAGGATTGGGAGTGGAAGATACTTCCTCTGATGTTCGGCCAGAGAGGACATCGCTTGTGGTGTTGATGAGGTGCTGTGGCCTGATCCACATCAGAGACACGATTGACAGTAACTGCAATACTGTACAGGCCAACTGTCTGTCCTCATAAAGTGCCAAAGTTTCTTTAGACTCAACATTTTGTACCACGGTTAAAAAGTAACAGAGAAGATTCGGTTATAAAATAGACGGCGCTTCTTCAGCAGGCAGTTGACTCAATCATCTATGATGTAACCCAGCCACAACACATGTATTTTTAAAGAAAGAGGCTGTTCCATTCTCTCTGTCTCCTCTATCAAATGAATAATACTCAGGGTCTGGGCCTGGTGAGACAGATGTGAGTAATTATGCACACAGCTGTCATACCTTCTATCCATCCTTCCTCATCCTCCTCGTCCTCTGTCCACCGCCTCTATCCTCTCCTCGTCACTCCTCTCTCCCCTCTCTATAAACCGCCCTCTAACCCTGTCCATCAGCGGCCTGGTGCTTACACATCCTTGCAGAAGCTAAAGTGGTCATTATTCACAGCTTAGGCCATGGCTGTTTGCTGCGAAATAGCTCACAGTGTGCTAACATGCATTCGGAATCGCAATTAGTATAGCGATTAGCATAGCTATTTCACATGTTAACCTGTCAAAATGCACAGGCACCTCTCTCAGGACCCCTACAGTCCTTCTCGACAATGCACTTGTAATGAAAAGCCATTTCCATCATGCACTCATTCCCCTCTGAGGTGGAAATGAGGCAAACGGAGAAGTGTGTCGAAAAGAACTGAACAAAAACGCTCTTTCTTTTCTCTTTTCTTGTGGTCCCCCTCCTCCTTTCATCTCAGCATCATGGAGTCTTTATCTCAATATCATTCTAGCCTTTGTGTCCACGGCTCCTCCCAAAGGATCTATTCAGTAAATGGAAAACCCCCTCTCACTGATGGACTTGCACAACTGTGCACGCGGAGCGCAGAGTGGCCATATAATAATGTTATTTCAACAGCATGGCCAGTGACCCCTCTAAAGAGGATCCCTACTGTGGCTGTATACACATAACCTTAATAATTCCCTCTCACAGTGCGTTCGTACGCACACACTCACACACAAACAAAGAAAAGGTCTAAATAATTTACAGAGAGAGACGTCTCGCCCCCAGCATGAATAAGTCAGATGGAGCCCACTGGCCGACTGCACCGTCCTCGCGGCTCTTCTCTGACCGCGTACACCGTTTAATCAGCTCATAAATATTACACTGCTTGCTTACTTGATAGTCTCCCTAATTCTCTATTCACTTTATTTTCATGACTTTGCGAGTCTACAAATTGTGTTAAGAGATTTTCGCAAGCATTTGAGCAATAAAAATGTGAGGAGATGCAGATTTTTAAGTCACTGTTGCTGTAATTGGACATTTTTAATGTTCAGTGTGCTTCTACCATCTTCTGATTTGTTTTATCCTTCAGACTGAATGCTTGTTCATTTGTTGCCCACCTGTAATTTGGGATTTAAAACCTCTTAACCAACTTTAAGAAGTCCCAGTTTGGCTGTTGTCTCTCTACAATTTTAGTTTAACGCCGTGCTGACTTTGCACACACATGTAACCATTAGGGTTGTTTGCAATTTATTTAATTTTATTTTTTTATGTCGTTTGTAATTTTAAATTTATTGGCAGTGTGTTAGTGTTGCTGCAGCGTCAGACTATGTTTTAAAACTCTTAAGGCTTTTGTTTATGCATCAGTTTAGTTCAAATCAGTGTGATTTGTTAGGAAATTAATTAGACATGAGTCTGGTATAAGTGACCAATCTACTGATTAAATGTCTCCTGCTGGAGAGCAAACAAAGGGAATCCTCAGTCTGTGTTTTTAAAATCATTATTGTGTGGCAATAAAAATAACAGCCCATACTTATTTATTCCAAGAAAAAGCAGTGCAGCAGATCATAAACTTTAATACTCAAATGTGGGTTAAGCAGACAGGATGCATTTATTTTCATCTAAACTACAACTAAACACCGCCACAAATTAATTATGTTCATAATAAACAGCATAAATGGGACTTTGTATGATTGAAAAAAGAGGATTTCTTTATGATGACTGAAAAAAAATTCTCTAATTGTAGCTTTAAATCAGAATATAACTGAATAAACGAAACTGCAGCTGGTAGTTGTGCAGCGAATGTGATTCTGAGACATGCTTTTCATTACTTTCATGCAGAAACTGTACAACCAGGTTACAGGAAGAAACCTGAGACAATCTGTGGATGTACCATATTCATACTAAGCTACTGGTGGTAAAGAAATACTCAAACTAATAAAACTAACTAAACAAATGTCACTGATAGCATCAATATTCTGCAGTCTCTTCAGACAGAAAGTTTGTCACTTCATCAGTGGAGAATATTTGTCTCAACATTTGGGCTTAATCACTCATAGAGAAGTTTTTCTGACTGCTGTCAGAGGTCAAAGAAAACTGTGTTTTCCTGCTGAGGTTTTAGTCTGTGTGTTCTGTTCCTACAAAATAACATGTATTGGTGAAGCTCTATTTCTGTAATGTTCCAGGTTCCAGGGAGGGTAAAGCCAGTGGGAGACTGTAACAAGGTGGTATTGCTGCAGCAACAGAATGATCCTTAAAAAGCCTCCCACCCAGAGATGTTTGATGGAAAGCTCAGTCATGCCAAAAGCAGCACTGCTGGGTATTTAACCCACGGATGAGTGCGTTTCCCCCTGAAACACAAGGATGAGTCAGTCACGCTGTTAACTGAATTCACTAACTGTAGCTGCAGTTCAGGCTAACCTTAAAGGAGAAGTTCGCGAGTTTTTTTGCACATTAGGCCTTAAAATATGATTATTTACTATACACAATGTTCTACAGCGTTATTATGACAGCTGGTGCAGTCTTGACAGTTGGAGCTCATTTCTGACGTCACTGCTAGCTGAAAACAGCGAAGGAGCACGTGCACTCACATAATCCGTCGCAAAAAACACAATAAATGCTCGTTTTAAAAGATGTGAAACTCGCCGAATATTTAGTGGTGTCCTCTCATGTGTCCAGTGCTGGGCAAGTTACTCTGAAACAGTAATAAGTTACTTAATACGGATTACTCCTTTTAAAAGTAATACATTTGCTTTACTTTTTTACCTTGTACCAAAAGTGATTAGTTACGTTACTTGTCATTTTAATATTACTATTACTTTGGCTACTCAACCGACTTCCTAAAA
Organism: Naso thynnoides; assembly: GCA_029783665.1. Taxonomy (NCBI): domain Eukaryota; kingdom Metazoa; phylum Chordata; class Actinopteri; order Acanthuriformes; family Acanthuridae; genus Naso; species Naso thynnoides. The sequence goes on from JAQLOL010000020.1 coordinate 24,890,136, forward strand.
AAGTATCACACAACCTGTTTAGCCAGCTCCCAAAATTTGTTCCGCTTTACTGAAACAAAATTATTGTTTCAATGGCTACTAATTTAAAGACATGCTTAGGCAAAGCAACACTTGCCAGGCAATCTTTGGAAATAAGAACTTGTTCTTAATAGACTTTTTGCCTGGTTAAATAAAGGTTAAATAAAAAAAAATAAACTATCAGTAGCTTATTAGAACTTTAATATCAGTTACTGCTAAAATCCAAATAAGCCTCTTGTAGAAAAATATATATCTGCAAATGCATATGTACCTCATCATCATAAGATATC
>JAQLOL010000020.1:24900011-24914244 GCA_029783665.1 Naso thynnoides
CACACACACACACACACACACACACACACACACATACACTTTGATGCCTTCCTTTGAAAGATTATGTGGTAATTATACTCCTGGAAAGATTTATAGAAACATCTGAGAAGGGTCTTCCTTGGATTTTTTTTCTCATGACAGGAGAAGGGTCTTGTGGTCGCAGACTTTCAGTGGAGCTAATTTACAAACCTTTTTTTCTGAAGCGGGTTAAAAACAAGCTGACAGGTTTATCCCAAGTCCTTCTGAGAGTTTAAAATGAGACACTGGAAGTGAGCTGGACACGCTCACTTAAACTTGCAAGTTTAAAATTATCAGAACTTCTCCAAATGACACAAACTCGATGTTTGCCGAGAGAGACGCAGAGTTCCCGTCTTTACACACACACTCTGGAGAGAGTCATGTTGGAGTAGTATTGTGAAGGTGATATGAAGTATATAGCCGTAGGACTGATGGAGAAGTTAATTAGAGGCCAGGCCAGTCAGCCCCACCTTCTGACCCACTTCCAACCCTCCCATCACGCCCCTCTGCGTCCCCCTTATCTGTCATTCACAGTCCCAGCACTGCTAATGAGCTTATTCTGAGCCATACATTATGTCTGCAGCTGTACCTTTTTCTCCATACATTGCCGCTTGGCTTCTTTCCTCTACCAGAAAGAGAGAGAGATGGCTGTTGGCGCCAACCATGTATCCAATTAGATGCCCTTCTTTTCATCCTTCTGTCATTACTGCATCCTCTCTCCTTCCTCTTGTTTCTCTTGCGCGCGGGTGTTGGAAGCAGGTTGTAAAACAGGCTGCCTTATCCAAATGGAGACGAGCCCCGCGGTCAGCGTAGTTTTGTTGCTGAGGCAGAGTCACATTAGCCTCTTTAGTCTGCCTGCACGGGTGTATGCGTGTGGCCCTGTGTGGGCGCGCGTGTGTGAGGAGGCTGTGTGTGACATTAGCCTCACAGTCGCAGGTAATGATCTCATCTCGCCGTTGGTGACTAGAGGCATACAAAAAGAATTACACACACACTCACACGCATTGTGAGAGGGAAAGATGGGGAGCAGAGATTGGTATTGTAATGGTTCTCTAATGGGCTACCTGACAAGTTCTTTTTCTTAATGCTATGCCTCACCCCTCCCCCTGCTTCTCCCTCCTCCAGGTGCATTTTCCTTCTTTGAGGAGCAGTGATATGGACACCAGGTGTGGTGACGTGCAGGTATGTAACCATGTCTCACATCACAGTGTTTGCGTGTATCATCACGCTGTCTTTTGAACAATTCTGTTTGGTCATCATCACTATTTTTTCTGCCAGTTCTACCTTACGTTCAGCTGCTGGTAAATCAAATATGGCTGTCTGAAATTCCTCCCTTCTTTACTATATAGTGCCCTCTTTATTAAGTGTTCTTTGAGTGTCCGAATTGGGGACCCCGGTCGACCCTGGAGGTGGCATATAACGTTGTACGCAGCCATGCACACGCACTTTAGGTCTATGCAAACACAAAAGAACACAGCCTAATAGCCATTATATTATCTTAAAGTAATTTAAGAAAGAATATAACAAAGTATATTACCAGAATTTATACAATAATGGGTTAAATATGCAATTATTATTATTTTTTTTTTTTAAATTGTTCTTTGGAAGGCATCTTGGGACCACCCCTCTGTGTCTTGTGGCCCCCCAGGGGGGTCCTGGCCCTCTACTTGAGAAACCACTGCACTAGCAGTCTAAAAATATAACTGGTATAGATGATAATCAAGATATTTAAGGATGAAATATCGATATTGTGTTGAAAAATATACATATGATAATAGAGTGGCTAAGCCATGCCCCTCCTGTTAGATCCCACGGGACCTTTTTTTCAGAAAAAAAATGAACAATAGTCAATGAAAAAAGACAAATTATTTTTTGATACAGTTTAAATTTACCACTTATCATAGATATGATGTTTATCAATTTAAAAGATAATTTTGCAAGTCAAAAAAGTTGCAGTTTATGATGCAACTGCAACTACTTTCGTCCTGAATCTGGCCGCCTTCATCTACATCTGCTCTGCTTTCAATTAGCTTAACCAAACTTTGCTATTAGATTTGACATTTGTTTAGCTTTGAATCCTGCAGCCCATCCACCTGCTGCCAGATTAGGTTTTTTTCCCGCTCTGAGCAGCCTCTCCACCCCACAGACACCCCACAGACACACTATGATGCTCTTATATTCCTGCCTCTCTATTTTTCTATTTATACCCACTGAGATGAGCAATGAGCCCCAGGCAGCCCTCACTCACCGAGCCGAGCACACGTAGACACAGAGACACACTTTCTCTCCCAAACGCACACGCACACACACGCATGCTGCGATGTAAGGCTGAGGTGGAGGTTAGAGGGTTTCATCAACAGTGTGTCTGACCATATGAACTAATGTAATGCAGTTAGCTGTATTGTCAAGCCTCAGAGAGCACACAGAGGACTGGAGGTTCCCGCTGTGTCCTTGCTTTCAGCCTTGTGTTTGGGCATTCTGCTGCACAACCCTGAAGGGGAAAAACACTCAAATAAACCAACAACATCTATTGCTCATTCTTGGTTTGTAAACATAAAAATGTGATAAACAAGAGAGTCAAAGACTGTCTTGGCAGAGTCATCAAGAAACACGTCCCGAAGCAATACTGACAGTAATTGGGCTGATTTAATGAGCCCATGGGCCTCTCAGTTGGTCGCTCTTATCAAAGCAATTCATTTAAGTCCTTTTTTTGGAATGTAAACACTTGAAGTTGGGGTAGGCAGTTTATTTTTGGTATCATTGGGCAAAAACCCCATAATAACCTTTCAGCATTCTGCAATTTAGCTGGTCTGAAAGAACAGTAGACTTCTGCACTTCTCCTTGGCCCAGTTTTCCAATTTTAGAAAATTTAGACCGTTACAGATACTTTTTGGCCAATCACAGGCCGTTTCAGAGAGACTGGTTCCTATTGGCTGCTCTCCTCTGTGCTTCTTAGTGACAGGTGATGTGCCTGACTTTCTAAAACTGACCTCTGGTGACTTGGAAGCCGAGTTGCAGGCTGCACCATCAGCCGGCTTGACTTTAAGATTCCACTGGATGCATGTGCTTTCCAGAACAGCTCCACTGCACGTCTGCTCCGTGCTCTGCTGTCCGTCAACACCTGCCGGCTACGTTCAGGCTGTGTTTCAGAGCGCAGCGCAGCTGGACATCTGGAGTCACGAGACTATGAGATTTTGCAGTTATTACAGAATCAAGTCCGGCCGCAGGGTCTGAAAACCTCTGATCTGTTGACTTCAGGCCTGGCTCTGCACATAATGATGTTTCATTTATGAAGTTAAGTGAAATCTGGCATCAACACAGAGTGTTTTATTCTGAAATTAGCCAGATGTTTCAATGTTGTAGCTGTTCGACTCCCTGTCCGGCTCGATCTGCTCTGTATTGAATTGCTGTGTTGTGCTCCGTCATCTGACAAAAACAGAAGCCTTACATATCTGCTGCAGAGGGCTCTGGATCACTGGAGCTGCGACGGAGTAGAAATGCAACGCAGCACGGGCAGCGGACGCTCATACATTGACTAGAATTGATGTATTGATGTATAAGATGTATCAGCTCCCCTACCGTTTCAGCGCAGAGATGCACCACGCACGCATCTGGTGGAATTTAGGGGTAAGTCGAGCTGAGACGGACCAGTTCACTCTGCTGCAACTTTCCCTGCAACCATTTCATCTCGTCGTGAATCTTTACTGCAAACTGGCCTTAAAGAGGGCAACAACAAACAAAATAAAACGCAAGGTAGAGCAAAAACGGGGGGGGGGAGGGTGCAGCAGAGTTACTTCCTTAGGACTCTCGTGCTACAGCTAGCTTGATCTCCAGACTTTGCCGACCTCAGCTTTAAGTAACTCTAATTACCTACAGCGCTAGAGAAACAATTAGCAGTGAGCCATTAACCTGCTTGTTTTTTGTGACCTAAACTAAAAGGTGAGTTTATCACATTAAATACATGCCTGCACTCGTACACCTGCACATAGAGAGGGAAGCAGTACTACTGAACTGTAACTGAACCAGCTCAAATGAAGACAACATTCATGAGAAACAGCCCTTCTTACATTATTTACAACATCTAGAATACACCAAAACTATGTCAGCTTGACTCATTTCACCTCCTCTGCCCTCTCTTCCCATTTTGCCTCCCTTCAGTACTACCGTCAACCCCCTCTCCTCCCACCCCCCACCTCATTGAGTGATTCACAGAGTTTACCAGGGGTTGAGCAGGGTCAGCATCATAACTCTTCAATGCAGTGGAGCAGAGGGTAGTCAGAGGGAACACAGTGTGCAGCAGATCCCCTTATCAACTCTGCCTTCTCACTGGTGTATGATTTTTGTATTGATTTGTACACGTTTGATGCATTTCTCCATAGATATGCACACATACAGAGCTCGGGAGCAACTATAGACAGAAATAAAAATTGTTCAGGCCACTTTTTTGCAACATCAAGCCAGAACTACTATTACGTGGACACAAGACTCATTGCAGTCCCAGGCTTTGGTTAATTCATGCGCGTGGGAGTGTGTTTGGAGGGTCAACACAACAGGATGTGTTTATCATTTTTCCAGCCTATTTCAGATGAAACCACGCCCACTTACCTGTGACGAAAGCCTCAAGAATTAGGGTGGAAAAACGTTGCACGCTGCTGGTGTCTCTCTGTGGTCTCTCAGCTTATATCTTGTACAGAAACACAATTTTATAACTTTATTCACTGGACTCAACAGCCCCCAGTGAACACAGCTGGACTTGGATTGAGACAGACAGAGGCCAGTTTGATGACATTAAAAAAGAGTACAAAAGCTATTTACAACTCAAACAGAGCTTTCACTTCAGGGACGACTGAAACACGAGAACAAATTTGTGCACACTATAGCATTTGGGGCACTTGAAGTAGCAAAATGTGGCCTTGATTTGTGTTTTTTTTTTTTAAACTCTGAATGGCCACGCCGAGGTTCTTTACTATATTTGCTGGCTGTCTGCTGAGAACGAAGGTTGGACTTAAATTGAAAAGCTTCGTCTAGTCAGATGTAGATGAAAACAAGAAATGATGTAAAAGGAGCTGTTGGAGAGGCACACACATTGTGAAATTATTGAATGCATTGGATCATCAAGTCACAGTGCAATTTGGTTCCACATATTGACGTGTTTCTGGCAAAAACAGGCCTCTAGGCAGGAACTTGTTACAGATATTGATTGGCGTTCACAGTAGCCAGTAGGGTGGAATGTGTGTTATGTCCACCCTCTGCTCCCACTAATGCTAACACTAATGCTAACGATGACAGCCTCATCTTTGTTGTAGAGGACTTTTTGCCACCACCTTCACCTACGTCCGTGGATTTTACCAACAAGTGGGGACGGGGATTAAATATTTAGGGGTTAAGATGTAGTTATTTGTCTGAACTAACTAACGAATGTGGCAGTGCTGAAGGAGGAGAGATGCAGGTTCACCCCACAATGGAGCAGATGCTTCCCAATAGTAGGCTTGTGTCTATATTATTTGAAAAAATCTAGAATGCATTTTCCTTGGACAAAAAATTTAAAACATCCCTGAGTGCAGCCAGCAAAAAATTCAAAAGATTTTCCAATGAAAAAAAGACCAGATTTTGATGAAAAAATACCCCAAAAACTTATTTTTTCATATATTTTGCGTATAACATGAGATGCATGAACAATTAACATAAATTCATTTTAATTAGACACAGGATTAAAACTGTAAAATGTATTTTTTCCATGTCATGGGGTCATTAAGCTACAGTCTTACCCATAGCTTTATAAGATAATACATGACTTTAGTTATATCTCAGGTCTCTCAATCCATTATTTTGCCCTGTGGTGGGTTGGACGTGGTATCTAAACCACCCTACACAATATTGCACACTGTGCAATATTCAGCCATCCCAGACAAACGATCAACAAACATGGTGATATCTTTGGTCGTGGTTCCTAAGTTGCACGGTGAGAGAAGGTCACAGACAGCTGCTGCCTTGGTCTTGCGATCAAAGATGGCCTGAGACGTGCTTCTGACGACGTCCAGAAATTTAGGATGAAAATCTCATAATATGACAGCAGCCTGCCACAACCCATGTCTACTAACCAGCCAATAAAAATGCAGCATTTGTCCACATGATACCAGTGCCTAACCCAAACAAACGAAGAGTGTCAGCAAGCTTATAAATACTAACCTCAGGCTCTCTCTGCATCCCAGGTTGGCCTCTTCTCTATCGCCGTGACCGCATCCACATCTCTTTATCTTCCTTTTCTTCAGAGTTTATTAAACACACAAATGCTACTATTGCAAATGCTCGGTTCTCTTTTTCGCTTCATTGTTTTTATCTGCCGATATGATGGCGTACATGAATGATGCACACCGATGCAGCGCACGCTAAAGACGTTTTGTTGGTTTGTGTTGTAGCCTGCAATTCATTAAGTGCTACACAGTCAAATCTCATGTAGTACCCAAGTTTATGAGATCAACTTCGCACAGTGTGCCTTTCAATAAACTAATTAGACTGTTAAAATCACACAGTGTGAAGTGGGCTTAAAATGTTGGCAGAGGGATGTCTGGAATTCTCGGCCTCACCTGCTGCCACCGTGACCCAACCCCGGAAAAGCAGAAGACAATGGATTAGACATGGAATATAGGGAAAGATGGGAAACATGCCTTCTAGATCTTTCCCTGAGGTGTGGATGGTGACTCAGTAGATGAGAGAAAGATGTTCCTAATGTTCCATCATGGGAACATTGTTTCATGCCCAAGCAACACTATCGTCTAAAGAACAGAAGCTATTGAATCATCATTTTCTTTAATGGTCTCACAACATCAGGAGTGAAGCCCATCTCACCCACAAGGGATGATGTCTGAGCTTGTGTTCTTCAAAAACAACAAGGATGACCGATCAAACAACGATCAACCTGGAAGTAGGAGATTTTAGAAATTCCTCACTTTAGTCCTGTTTCCGTCTAATCGTTTAGCAAAATCGAACAGAATTTTCAGATATCTGCAAAAAAAAAAAAACGCAATTATTATCTGCCTGCTTGAGGCATTGAGATAAACAGCTGGTTGCTCTGATTCCTCAGTCAGGTGCCATTAAACTGTGGAAGAAGAGGGATGAAGCACATGAAATTTTAATGCAACACAGTGAAAAGTATGACATTTATGTTTGTTCTATTTAGTAGTTTGAGGGAGGTAACTGCGCCATAATTCGACACTGATGTTGCAGGCTGCAGTCATTTTTCAGCCCTATACTTCACTTTCATCATAATCTTTTCACCACCTCTGAGTCGTCTTTTGTGTTTTGTTTGCATCAAGATATATTTTTACTTAATGTTAAATTTCTGGTCTTCGCAGTTAAGATTTTAATGCACAATTTTTAAAAAACATGCTTTGAAAGTGGATAGAAATGCAGATTGTGTTGCTCCTCTTTAGTGAGGCTTTTTATTCATTTGTTGACATTTTGTGTGGTGATCTCCTGTTCCAGGTTGTAGCCTACCTACTGCAATTCTGTTTAGCATAAATATAAAAAGAAAACCCAAAAGAAAACAAAAAAAAACCACAAAGGCGACAAACATTCTAAGCTGCTCATCGTATTAGTGGATACAATGTTTGCTATGTAGATGGTAAACTCCCTTGCAAAAAACAAAATGCTCTTTTGTAATAATAAATGTTCGGTATTGGACTCATTTGCCACCGCCTGCACTGTTTAATCAGGCTGTTGATTAATCCACCTGCAGGCTTGTTTTCCTTTCGTAACTGCACCAGCTACTGCAAGAGTACAAAATGAATAAATAGATAAGTAAACCAAACAGAAACAAGAGGAAAATTACAGCTTCATTGACAGTTTCTGTCTTGAAAAATAAATCACCAGTTGCTAATGTTGCGATTAATGTTATCACGGCTGCCTCCTGTCACCTCCAGTAAGACCCTGTTAATTTCTCCTGCTAATAACCTCCTTTAATTACTCCTCAGACACAAATTATGCTCCTATTATGATTCATGTACACATTCACAAATGCTTAAGAATGACTTTAGATTAATGTATTTAAATTATTTTTGTCATTTTTCAATAATGATTATCTTTCCTTGTCATACACTTGTGTCACATCGCAACTTCCTATAGGCATAGCTTGCAGGGATCACTACGGCACTATGTCAACATGGGCCTGACTGATATATTGGTTTGTGATATTGGCAGCCGATATCGATCTATCACTGATATATCTGTACCAGTGTATGTGTTTTCTGTTATGAGGCAATATTAAACCTGTTTTGTAAGGCCAGAAAAAATGCTTGGACTTATGATTTAAAATAGTGTAATTACATAGTTTGTCCACCAGAGGGCACTGGTGATTGGAGTAAAGTTTTTTTAAATGTAAGATGGCCTGCCTCCATTACACAGATTTGTCACTGACATTTGATATCAACATCCATCCAATATTATTTATATATAATAGCCAATATATCGAATATCTGAATTTTATTGCTCCCTAATATTAGTATCAGCATCAGCCCCAAAAATCCCATATCAGTCAAGTCCTACTGTCAGTCTTTACAGAACCACTGAACAGGAATCGATACATCATCACATTAATATTAAACTATCACAAAAGTCTTAGAAATTAGGAATCAGCCTATGCTGTTTTTTGTAGGGCTGATACTGATACAGATTATTAGCAAGTCAAGGGTGCCGATTACCAATATTTGTGGCCGCAGTTGCAGTAAATGTTAAAATCATGTAAAGCCCAACACTAGGCTGCCTTTAAATCAAGGAATTTTTCTTTATACATGAAATATCTTTGCAATAAATTTGTAAAAAGTTTGCTAAGTTTTTCCTGCCCCCCACTGTCTCTCTCCCGGCATGAGTTGTACGCCACCTTACCTGGTGCAGGTTGTGTGAAAGAGTCCCACACTGCACTTTTGTGTTGTTGTACAGCCATCAACAATAAAAAAGAAGCATACTGCCTGTGCGCAGGCATGTATATTTTAATTAGCCTGCTGATAAAAATACATTTTTACTGATAATATGAAAAATTATAAACATAGCTGATTATCTGAAAACCAAACTGATAATCTTTTATCCCCTACTAAATACATATTGAAAAAAACAGCTCTGCAGTGACATGGTAAAAAAAATCAGTGGGTGCAGGGCATCAGAACTAGTGAACACAATGAGCTCAGACTGGCAGCAGGTCTCACAGCGACACTCACAAAGGTGGGATTAGATAGTTTCCCTCTGTGCTAAGGGGAAACTGTGTGTGTGTGTGTGTGTGTGTGTGTGTGTGTGTGTGTGTGTGTGTGTGTGCATGCATGTTCCCATGTCTGCGTATGCATGAAATGTGTTAATGAAATATGATGAAATATGATGGATCCTCCCAGAGGCAAAAGCCCTCAAAGTTACACATCCTGATGAAAGCATAAACATGTGTGACATTTCAACAGAGCACATCTTCATATCTAACCCCCTGCGGGTTAAAACACACACACACAAAAGCACACACACATTCACACACACACGCCATCTCCCCCCTTGCCTCTGACACACAAGTCAGCCTGTCACCTAGATTTAAGTTGTGATCAACCGCAGGAGCGTCTCCCTCTCTGTTTCTGTCTCTTTCTTACTTTATTTACATGTAAGAATGTAACAATATCCTGTCACATTGTCAAAACTCACGTCACAACTCCTCTGCACGTCTTTGCTCACGCAGAGTTCTCAGATTCAATATATTTTCCCTCTCATGAGCTATCTCTCGTCATCTCCACCAGCTTTTTTACTCCTTTCACATCTGTCAGCCACTTGATATCTTGATACATCTGAGTTACTGAAGAGTGGCATGCTTTGATAGCTGCGGTTATTCTGTGATATTTCGTCTTTGGAGGGGGGTCCGGCGTCACAGCCCTTTTCCTTCTGCCTTCTCTCTCATTCATTCATTCTCTGGAACACGCTTGCATGCACGACACCCTGGTGTTAGTCGCTAAATATGCAGTGTAAGAGATACTAGGTGAGACAGGTCACCCTGTGTTTGTTCGTGCATCTGGGTCAAAGCTAATCTCATTCCAGTCTAGATGTGTCTCTCAAATTCACCTCCAGACGTATTGATGCCTTTTCAGAGGAGACGGTGACATTTTCAGATGTCAAGTAAGGTGTGATAACAATGTCACGTGACTTACACTAAGACATTTTTAAAAAACATAGTGTGAAGGAATGAGATTTGTGGTCGTTAAAGCTTTTCAAAGGTACAAAATTAAAGTTACAAAAACCCTCAAATTTGTCAGCCTCGTGTCTTCATCGGAGTAAGAGGAAGCAGTAGCGGTGAAGATATTTAGATAGCTTGCATCCAGCTAATGGCTCTGTCTTGTAGGATGAAGAGGTCCTGTGCATGCGGCTAACATATCCAGCCAATGCCAGACAAAACATTTATAGATATACTTCATTAAAGCTTTTATGAAAGGGGAAAACAAAATCATCTTTTTATTTAGTCTGCATTCCATCTGTGCTCGAGTACGATTGTTAAGATGATGCTGCATTCACACACGTCATTATAAATGCAGAACATGGATGGGCCCCCACTTTGATATGTTCTGGTACTGAAAAGATTTAACGCTTATGGATTTACATATTTAGCGCAACTGAATCATCTTGATTCCTGCGTGTATGTTCATATATGTTGTACGAGGCTGGCGAGACATAAGCCTCTGATTTGAGCGCTGAGTTGGCTCCGTTTCCTCATCTATGCAAACATGTAAATCTGACGTATGTGCAGTTTGCAGATTGCTGATCAACATGTTACATGATAGCTTAAGGTTTTAATCGGGTTTCCTGTTTGCCCAATGGTGAGCTGACTGTCAGACATCATCTCACTGTACTGTGCCGCCACTACTGTACTGTAGCTCAGCAGTGCCGAGCTGTGTTCAGGCAATTAGAGAGCTGCTTTGTTGCCTTTAACGAGTTTGACCCGTTTTGCAGATAATACGCAGACATTTCTACTCCTTCTCATTTTCCCTGCCTGTCTGTCCCTACCTTTCCCGTCATTTCTCTCTCTTTTTCTGCGTTTGTGTGCATTGCAGGAATCCAGATCCTGTGAAGCACTGTTTTGTTTTTTTTGTTTGTTTTTTTTTAATGTGAACAGAATGAGAAAGCTGACCTTCATGTTCTCACCGGAGATCATATCCATCTGGGCATTCCCATGTCTGGGGAATGCATTAAGTAAATGAGTTCCTCACAAGTATAGAAGTACAATGCTGTGTGTGTGTGTGTGTGTGTGTGTGTGTGTGTGTGTGTGTGTGTGTGTGTGTGTGTGTGCGCGCGCACCAGTGTCCCACCTTATCCTGTGATCCACTTTCCTGTTGTTAGACATTCAATATTAGAGGAAATACAATTTTAAAAAATGCTTATCAGATGAAGATGATGTTGAATTCTAATCTGAAATGGCCCCAAAAGGCGTCATTGGCATACTACAGTAAAGAAAAAAAATCACTGAAATCTTCTTCCTGTAGCTTCGGAGGCAGAGCCGTTCGTCTGCTTGTCGGAAGGTTGTTGGGTCGATCCCCAGCTTTTCCAGTCTGCATGCTGAAGAGTTCTTGAACCCTAAATTGTTCCCGATGGCTGCGTGTGAATGCGTCTGTGAGTTTTCTTCCAGTGTTTCTGTCAAAAGGTAACCTCGCTTCACCTCGTATTAAAGGAGCAGTTCAGTTTTTGCACATTAAGCCTTATGATAAGGATATTTACATCATTTACAATGTTCTACAGCATTAGACAGATAGAGCCTTTAATGTCCTTTACGAGGAAATTTGTTGCAGTGGTGTGTACACAGATACACATCCATGCCACTTATACACAAAAGACACATTCACCATCATCCCACATCTGCCCATGCACCCCAGATAAATTATTATAACCAACAGTGCAGCATTGAGAACTTTAGCTCATTGCTGACATCACTGTTAGCTGAAAACAACGGAGGTGCAGCGGCACTGAAAGTGCTATGATAATCCGTTGAAAGAGACAAAAAATACTCATTTTAAAACTCAACGAATGTCTAGTGGTGTCCTCTCATGTACCAACGCTAAAACACTAAGTTAAACAACGGTTTATAATCCGGAAACGGCTCTTTCAGCTGCTATATTAAGCAAACAAACAGCTGTTTACGGGTTATAAGCCATTGTCTAACTTTGTCCTTTACTGTCGGTTCATGAGAGGAACGACCGACATTTGGTGAACTTCTCGTCTTTTAAAATGAGCGTTTTTTTGTGTTTTTCCACAGATTGTCGAAGAACTTTTAATGCTCCCATACCTCAATTTTCAGCTAGCAGCGACATCAGCAATGAGCTCCAGCTCTCAGGACTGCGCCGTTTGTCTTAATATTGCTATTTAACATTATAATAAAACCTTATGATAGGGCTTAATGTGTAAAAAAAAATCGAACTTCTCCTTTAACAGTATAACTTAGAGACGATTAAAGGTAGACTAGTATAATGTCTAACAAATAAAGTCAACATCCTAAAACTGATGAACATTAACTTTATTCCAATATATGCATCTCAAAAGATCTCAAAACAAAACCTTTTACTCCGCCGTCGTCTGCAATGTCGGCTTGTTCACTTTCATCCATGTCCTCTTCCTGTTTGTCACATCACATTCACTAGTCATCTCTTCTCTGCTGCCAGTCCTCCTCTCTTGTCTGTTTTGTTTTGGTACGTCTTTTACGTTTTTTCCATCATGTTATGTCTTTTGTGTGTGATGTGCAGTGAAGGGTACGCCTTTTTTTATGTGTTATTATCCCAGCCATTTGGGTTGAAACCTGTCCCGATGTTGGGAAGTCAGTGTGTGATAATACAAAGCAAAAGTTCCAGAAGTAATCGATGATTCAGCTCAAATGCATTAAAATTAAAGTAATAAACCTCTTATGAAAGTGTAAGCAGTTGAAAGTAAAGATACTGGTAGAGACTCAAGTGAACTACAGATACATTAAAACTCCATTCAAGTACAGTAACTAAGTATTTGTACTCCTACTTCCCACCTCTACGTATGTGTGTGAGACACAGGAGTGAGAGAAAAGACATAAAGTTAGCTGCTGGCTAGTCCACATGCTGAGCATCCAGGAGTTATCTGTTCAGCCAAGCTGGGCAAGACAGAGACTGAGAGAGAGAGAGAGAGAGAGAGAGAGAGAGAGAGAGAGAGAGAGAGAGGAGGAGGGAGGGGAGGAGGATGGAAGGAAGATTTGGCAAAAAGGGCAGAGATACTGAGGTGTGGGAGGGAGATAGACGGGAGGGCTTGGCAAAGATATAAAAGGTAAACTACAGCTATGCTAAAGTAGGAAAACAGAGCGCGGAGAAACAGAGAAGAAAAGAATGAAGGAGACGAATCAAAGTGTGTGTTTGAGAAAGAAAGGAGAGGGAGAAAATGAGGCTGATAAGGAGAAATTTCTGTAAATTTGTCGTCTTGTTGAGCTGTCAAACATGCAGTGCTCTGTATTTCTGCATTTTGAATTCAGGAAAAACTAAACCTTTCGTAAGAATTCTATACATTGGCACAAATGTTATTCAATAAACCTTTTTATCACTCTTTAAAGCTGAGGTAGGCATCGTCTGGAGATCAAGCTACCCCTTTTTCCCTGTTCAAAAAAAACCTGCGTAACCTCGCAGAGATCTGGCTTTTGTGTGCAATGGGCAGGCGTACCCTTTTCCTCACCTTGACTTGGCCTGGCCTTAAATGGAAATGTAAGACCCAGGTGATCACACTCAGGTCTGACATTCCTCCTGGTGCTTTTCTCCTTCTTCTTCTTCTGGTGCGTCATGTTGGGCCGGCACGACGCCAGGATTTCAATTTTTGATGAACCTTACAATAACAGAAGTTCACACTACCAGGCAGAGAGCTGAAAAAATGATTCCTGCATGACCTGTGTTTCTATAAGCACAGATTGTTTCTGCTGAGACAAGCTAATAAATTGACAGCGCAGTGCGCCGCTCTCTCTCTCTCTCCTTAAAAGTCAATCTAGCTCACCCAGCACACCGCTCTCTCTCTGTAGCTGTGGGCAGTAAAGTGCAGCGCACACAGGTTGTGTTGCGACACAACAGTCAACTGGCACTCGTGACTCATATTCCACTCTGAATCTTTTCCAACCAAATCTAACTTTTGTACAGCGTGACACCCAGATTAATTTCTGATACATTTGCATTTGTCATTAATCATAGTTGATATTAAAGATGACAGA